>CAUYPK010002080.1:0-14687 GCA_963574355.1 Loris lydekkerianus | reverse complement strand
ATTGCATTAAAATTATATATTGCTTTGGGCAGTATGGACATTTTAACAATGTTGATTCTTCCCAGCCATGAGCATGGTATGTTTTTCCATCTGTTAACATCTTCAGCTATTTTTTTTCTTAGAGTTTCATAGTTCTCTTTGTAGAGATCTTTCACGTTCTTCATTAGGTATACTCCCAAATGTTTCATCTTCTTTGACACTACTGTGAAAGGAATAGAGTCCTTGACTGTTTGTTCAGCTTGGTTATTCTTTTTTTTTTTTTTTTTTTTTTTTCTGCAGTTTTTGCAGTTTGGGGGCAGGGCTAGGTCTGAACCCGCCACCTCCGGTATATGGGGCCAGCACCCTACTCCTTTGAGCCACAGGCACTGCCCCTTTGGAAGTTATTTCTAATGTATTTGATACTCTCCTCCTATTTTCCAAGAGCTCTCCAGATGTTTTGCTTATTTTTACTTATTTTTTAAATTTCTGAATTGTACAGAGGAATGAGATGCTGACCACTTTCTCAGTTTGCCATTTCAAAATGGAAAGGCCACCTTCTCGGCTGGATTGTTGAAGAGAATAAATGTTACACATGCACCATCTGATTTTTTCATTCATTGTGGCCATCTGAAGTCTCCTCATTAGTAGCTTTGAGTGCCCTACCTACCAGAAACCTATGTCAATCCACATCATTCAAAAGCCAAGGCCCCACGCTGTGAACACATGGCTTGCCTCTGGTGCCCTGGCACAGCTGCCAGAAACTTTTGGTTTATACAGAGCCAACTATCTCATTATTTTCCCTGCCAACATTTTCAACTCAGTAGGCAGCTTCCCAGGGATGTTCTGGAATGTTTCATCCATTTTCTGCCCAAATAGCTTCTTTCTTTATTGGTGTCAAACCTCTAATGAATTCTTTTCTCGTTTTGATATTACCCTGTGCCACATAATGGGGTTTTAATATAAAGTATATGGAGTATTTTCTAACTTTCCATTATTAGTCATATAGCATTGAATATTATTACAATGTATAAATCTTTTTAGATTTATTTTTACCTCTAAGCTGATTTTTCATCTTGTTTTGACAGGTTCTCACTTTCTCCCAAGGCTGGCGTGCAGGGGAACACAGTGCAGGGGAGGCAGAGCTCACTCCAACCTTAAACCTCCAGGAACCTCCTGTCTAAGCCTCTCAAGTAGCTGGGACTACAGGCATGTGCCACCAGGCCTGGATATTTGTGGTATTTTGTTTGTTGTGTTTTGGTAGAGAAATTGCCCAGGCTGATTTTTAACCCCCGGCCTCAGGTGATCCTCCTGCCTCAGGCTGCCAAAGTGCTGGGGTTACAGGCACGAGCCACCATGCCTGGCTGATTTCTGACTTACTAATGCCACAGTGACTGATTCTTAGGGATGAGGTTTGTTCTTTTTATGTTTTGTGGTTTCAAGCTGAACGTGAGCTTAGAGAAAATACTATAATACTCTGAAAGTGCGAAGCAAGAAATCAGTTCTATGTATTCTGAAGGGAAGTAATTTTAAATATGCAGAATTGTATTTTCATCTTATATGTAAACTCTCATTCAAAATTTGTGATGATCCTCACTTTCCTGACAGCACCCCTCCTGTTTAGCAGTTCATGGCACACTCTGATCATCACATGTGTCTTCAGATCGCCAAATACAGGGAATGACTATTTGCACCAAGAGGTATTGTGTGAAGACCAAGAAGTACCCTTCTTATTTTTCACTGTCCTTATAAAGATGCTTAAGGCAACAGGTTTTTTTTTTGTGTGTGTGTGTGTGTTTTTTAAGGCAACGGTTTTAAATGCGAAGTGAATTCTGACATACCTGGTGTTCAGCAAGTGTTAAATAAATGGTAATATGTGATTCCAAAGAAAGCATGTTGCCAGCTACCTTATCCTATTTATTCTAACTTTTTACCTCCACAATATTGTATGAATAAATCTTTTTAAACTCAAGCTTACTATATCCACAATATTGTTGAAATTATAAACTGCTGGGTTATTAAGTGTGCATTTTCTCCACTGGGTTTCAATTTGCACTAAGGATGATGGACAAACCAAAATGAAACACAGTTCTGGAACAACTCAAAGTAGTAGCAATAGTTAGAGTTTGCTCCATGGGAAGAATACTTTGAGGTGGTAAGATGACTTAAGTTGAAAGTTTATGTCTCTGCATATTTACAGGGGTCAGAACTATGTTAGACAAGAGATAAGCAGATAAAGTGGTTTCTGAGTGGCCAGACCCTGATTATAGTGAATAGACCCTTACTCTGGGGGCTGGAGGGAGCAGCGTCTCTTAAGCAAGTGTATTTTAGCCCAAGGTACGGGATTGCCGTAGGGTGTCAAGCTGAAGATGAGCTCAGAGATAATACTATAATACTCGGAGGGTGCAAGTAAAGAAAGCACCATGCTCCATCCTCTGTGGTCACAGGAAGCAATGCGTGTGCTTGGTTCCCCAATGCCCAAAGGTTAATCGGCATGAGCACGAGAGTTGGAGCTGTATCCCCAAGTGTGGGACATTCTCCTTCCAGTGCTTAAAGAGAATTACCAAGCCATGAGTTTCTTTTGTCAGTGAACTGAAAGATAAGAAACGATTTTCTTTTGTCTAAGAGACTGAATTCCAGGATGACCCATCTGTCTGAGCCCCTGAAAAATGTGGACTCCTGAGCTTTTATAGGGTGTGTCTCCCACCCTCTGGGGCCCCCATGTCTCTCCAAGGCCTCCGACCTATTTGCCACTCCTTGCTCATGTGGTTTGATCGCCACGATGGCATTGATTTAGTGGACTAATGTGAGGTTCTGTGCAATGGGCAGATGGTCTCACCCCCTTGGACTGTTTTGATAGAGAGCGAGACAATTAACACAGCCCTGGGGAGAGATTATACATGTCCAGCTGACCGCTCCTCATGGGTAAAATCTGCCTCTGATCCTTAGCTAGAAATGAAAAGGAATTTGCCAGCTCATCCCCGGACAGCATCCTTGTTAGCACCGATATCTGCAGTTCCTCCTGTGGAGAAAGTGAGCCCTGATCTTTAGCAGAAAACTCGCTTCCTGCTTGAGAGACCTAGAGAATCATGAGAAGGGCATGTGAGTTGTGTACGAGCAGGAGATCAGAACACTGGCCTCTGAGAGAGTGTATATGTGAGGCTTGGCAAAAACAGTCATGGTAAAGATTCTCTAGGTTCCCAAGGTCTCTTGGTGCTGGTGGCAAAGGTTGTGCTCAAGGTTTGCAGTTTTGCAAAAACAAAGGTGGAGACATTCTATCTGACCTTCTCCATCTCCTCCCTAATCAGGGCTCATGTCGGGCAGACAGCTTTTGTGTACTTCTTCCAGTATTATGAGTATTATGATAATAAATAAGGACCTGAGGTTTACTCAGGATGGATCCCCCCAGAGCTCCTCAGTCCTCCAACACAGGCTCTGTGTCAAGCCTCTTCATTCCTCATGCCAAGACCCCCTCACCTGCTGACCTTGTACCCCTTCAACCTCCCATGTTCAACCTCCATCTACCACTCCTATCCTTTAATACCCCCCTCCTGTGAATTACTTAACCTGCGATCCATTTATGCAAAAATTTTTCACTATCTGTCCTCATTTCTGTGATATCACTTCTTTACTTTCCCAGTTTAAATTGCTGCATCATAATGTTCTGTCCTTGAGTATTAGACCTTTGATATCCTCATCTTTGCTCTAACTCTCTGCCTTTAGCACATCTGTTTCTAAGAACCAGGACAACTCTAGAAAACCACACAACATGTTGAAAGGATTACCTTAAATTCATGACCACTGATCCCACACAGGGCCTTGGGGCTGCCCAAACTCTATTACCTACTATTGTGTTAATGTTTTCCACTCTCCTATCCTCTGTCCCCAAGTCTAAAATACTTTCTCCCCGTCTTGCACTAAGTTGTTTATTTCACCAGGAAAATAAACACTAGTAGAAGAGAATTTCTATAATTTTTCATCCACACATCTACCACTTCCAGGACCCCAGGACAAGACACAGTGGAGCCTGATTCCCCGTCACATGATTGAACTTCCCGGGGAAGTTCAACTATTTCTGCTGCCAGACTCATTAAATTAATTCTGAACAACTCTCTGCCCTCTCACCCATTAATTTTGTTGTTAAGTGGTCATGTTGTTTTTTTTTTTTTTAACTTTTAAATTTGAAATGATTTCACAATCACAGAGAGTTGCTTAGATGGTACAGGGAATATTGAGGAACACTTCACCCAGCATACCCCAATGTTTATGCCTTATGTAACCACAGTATGTGTATCAAGTTTTAAAAATTGACATTGGTACAAAACTACAGGCATTACTCTGATTTCACTGGTTTTCCTACTAAGTCCAGTACCCCATCTGGGACCCAGTGTTGCGTTCAGCCAGCGTGTCTCCTTAGCCTCCTCCATCTATTACAGTTTCTCAGTTTCCTTGTTTTTCGTGACTTCACACCTTCGAATAACGCTGGTCAGGCACTTGTAGGCGATGCCTGGATTTGGGCTTATCTAAAATTTTCTTGTGGTTAGACTGAAGTTATGGAATCTGGGCATGAGTTTCACCACAGAGGCAAAATGTGTTTCTGATTCCATCACACCCAATTTAGCTGTGGCGTGTGTACAATATTAGCATGACTTGTTTTTTTTCTTTTTTTTTTTTGTACATTGATGCATTTATGGAGTTCAGCGTACTGCTTATACAATGTGAAATGTTTACATTGCACTAAGTAACACATCCATCACAATTATACTCATTTCTTAATAGTTTTGAAGTGTACCACTGCATCACACACTGTGACTTGTTACTGGTGATGTTAATTTTGATGACTTAGTGATGTTAATTTTGATGACTTGATTTAGATGTTTTCTGCCAGCTAGCGACACTGTGAAGTTACTATTTTTCCCTTTTCATATTCTTTTTATTAGAAGCAAGTTGTTAAGTTCAGCCTGAACCCAAGGAGAAGGAATCAGACTTCCCCTCTTGAAGGGAGGAGTCTTAAGGAATTCATGGGCACATGTTAAAACTACCACAGTAATTAATAGATTAAGGAAGATTCTTTGGTGTTACACAAATTTGCTGTTTCCTTTAAAGAGTTGCTCAGTAATTTTACCATTCATCAGAAGATCATGCCTGCAACAGTCATTACTATGGTGTTTTAATGATCTCTCACGCATTTTAAAATTGACATCTAAAAAATTCTTCTTAAGTTCAAATCTTTGTAAAGAATCCACATTTCAGCACCATCAATGTGTCCGTATCTTTCCCTGAAAAATTACAGTTGCATATATATATATATATATCTTATGAAAAATACCTGCCACGTAATCTAATTGGTAAAACCAGTCCTCAGAGTCAAAACCAATCATGCAAGCTGGCATTTCTTTCTGTAGAAAATTAACTGACTTCATTTTTAATTAAAACAAACATCTTAATACACATCTATGTCACAGACTTCTCCCTTCTAAATTCTAATGAGGGAGACAGAAAAGAGAGATAAGGCACTAATCTGTGCTCTGAATTTGTCACTTGAAAGACTAAGATGCTGTAAATAGTGTAAAAATTTCCCACATTACACTTCCTTTTTATATATATATATTTTTATTAAAGTCTTTTGTACATAGATCATAAATACATTTATACCAATTTCAGTGTGTTGATTATTTGTACAAATTGGAGTGTACATTGCAAGTATAAGTTGGTTCTATCATGTGTAGAACACAAAAGTCCTAATGCTATAATTGGGTAAATGAGGTGAAAGCTATGCTGCTTAGTATGATGTAAGCACTCCGATTTGTACATTACACTTTCTTACCAAATCTTTGCTTGGCTTTTTGGGAAGGCACACTCAGAAATGATCAGAAGTGTTTCTGTTTGTTTTGTTTTGTTTTAACATTATCTTTCAGGGTAAGGTGCCACAGTAAGATTCAGAATGGGTGCAAGGAATGACTTTCTTTTGCAAACCAGAAGAATTCTGAAAAGGGAAGTGGGAAAGACGAACTGGGAGTTCTTTTAAGCATCTCTTTTAAGGATCTCTTTAGGGAAGAGCTCGACAGGAGGTTGCATATCTGGAACTTGAGTCCTTCAAAGCTTTTCATGTTCACCTACTCTGGAAAGTCATGTTTCCCCATGGCATGCATGAAGATGCTGAACATTGAATAAAAGACGCTGCTCCTTGAATTATTGGAGCTCTGGGCAATCCCCTTATTGGAGCAGGAGAAGAAGCTTCGTGTGGTGGGGAAAGGTGTGACAAAATCCTCAAGCCAGGGCAATTGATCACTATTGGGCACAGACAGTTCTAGCAGGTAGACTGCATTCCTGGGAAATACACATTGCTGGACCTTTGGGATTTTCTTTTCAAATTCTGAGTCCTATAGGAAAATATAAAGTCACTGACTGCTACATGAAACCCACAAAGGCTATCACCACGGTATCTTGCCCCTTTAAAAAAATGTAAAAGAAAAATTTAATTTTCAATTCTCCTCATCAAAAGACCCCATGTAAAGCAAAATGCTATTGCATCAGGTGATTGTTATAACTACTATCTATGACTTCTCAAAAACATGCATACCCTATAAATGTCAATATGCAAATATCACACATTAAAATGAAACTTAAATTTTATTGGAAAATATATCTTAATGAAGAGAATTGAGGTTTATTTTTAGTACCATTATTTCCAGATGAATATCACTAATTACTGGAACAAGATAAGGCTCAGAACTATTTTTGCTTCTGTTCTTCATTTCTGTGGATATAAATGTTGAGAAAACTAGATCACACAAATAAATAGGTAGGAATAAAGGGTCAACGCAAAGTCACTACATTTTTTGTATTTTTTTTTGAGATATTTGACCAAGGCTATGAAGTATTCTAGTACCAAGCACTTTAAATGATATATCAGCTGCCAATTCAATTAGTTCTTCATAATTTGGCTGAAGACAAAAAAAATTAGGAACTATTTGACTGTCTAGTTCCCTAATCTTTAGTGTCATTCACTTTCTCAACAGTGACACTGTTGTTTTGGTAATTCCTCTGTTGTTCCAGATGTTTTGCCCCTGACAGCAGTGTTTCATGGTAATACTCTGATTGAGGAGAGTTTATAGAGACAAGAGTCATTACAAAAAAAACAGGGGAAAGCCAGAATCTGCATTTTCATCAGAGAGACTGTCTCAAATCTCAGTCTGTGTTAGAAAGGCGAGCCTGTGGAATTGCAGACTTAGGCGTCTTTTCTCATCTGTGTGCGCCTCCAGGAAGCCTTGGCCAGCCTGCCTGGTGACTGCTGGTTGAGGGCGGGTTTTCCTCCTTCACCACCTTTTATTGATCACTCCTTCCCAATCTCTTCTGCTGGCTGCCCCTCACCGCTGACTGCACCAACCAGTCCCTGGAAATCTACTTTCTTTCTCTTGGCAATCTCATCCATCTTCATGCTTTAAGTACCACAATAGGCTGACCACACCTAGATTTTTATTCCCTAGTGAACATTTTTCCTGAGGTCCTGTTAGCTCCATATATATTATACATATCAGGATATATATATGTATCAGGAGCTCAGATATATATACATATAAAACTGTCTCCAATAAGTTTTGTTTTGTTTTTTTTTTTACAGTTTTGGCTAGGGCTGGGTTTGAACCCACCACCCCCAGTATATGGGACCAGTGCCCTACTCCTTGAGCCATAGGCACCAGCCCCCAATGAGATGTTAACAGATATCTTAAACTCAACTTGTCCACACCAAACTTCTGACACTGCCTCTCTCTCCTTCTCATCCCCCTCTGTCTTTCCATGAGAGCTCTTTGGGAATCATTTCTCAACCATCAGCAGTGCTGCTGGCTCTATTTTAATATCCAAAATTCGGTCTCCACCACCACCTCTCACAGGTTGTTCCAGATACTGCAGCCCACTGAATCCAGTAAATATTCATCAGAGGAAAAACCCCAAGCCTCTCTCTCTCATAAATTAAAAGAGACATTCTTGACAATGTCCACAGTGCCCTGCGTGGTTGGTGTCTGCTTTCTAAAGTCACTCTGGGCTGTTCTGCTCACTCAGCCCAGGCCAGCCACCCTGACCCTCTCAGAGAGGCCAGGTGGGCTCCTCCCTCCAGACCCACCATTGGCCGTTCCTTCATCTGCGACCCTGTTCACCAAGACATCTACACAGCCCACTCTGTCTCCATCCTGCCCTTCAGGTCTTTGCTCAAACACTCAGCTGTGCGGTCTCCTCCAGCCACTGACTGGACACTGCCTGCCACCCTCTCCCACCCTCCCAGTCTCCCTTTCCTGTCTTATTTTCTTGATAGCACTTTCATCCATTGCACATCGCATGTTTTACTGGTTTATTATTATTTTCTGTCTGTCTTCCTTCACCCTGTCTCCTACGAGGCCAACTACTTTTGTCTACTGTGTCTCTACAGGCAAGAACAATGACCAGCCCTCAGTAAGTTTGTATTGAATGAATGAACACCTGTGTCACTAAATTGTAAAACTCAGCAATGTTCCTGGAATGTATAAAGGCCAGAAAATATGGAGAAAAGGAACAGACCCCACCAGTGTTTACTAGCTGCTTTCAACACTGAGGAGTAACTGATCCTGGTGCGGCCGCTCAGCGCAAACTTCCCTCTCTCTTCAGTAGGCCAACTTACGGGTGACTGTGTACCCCCCATTCTCTACTTTCTTCTGCTACTTGCCCCTTGACCTGCTTTGCTTGGTCATTTATTTGACTAAGGTGCCGAAGTGTATCACTTTCTATACTTTACCGCGTAGAGATGGTAACTTTGTCCTCAGGCCTGGAAGACTCGAATTCCCAAATCTTAGATTTGCCATCACAAGATAGTTGTGGGTCTGAGATGACCAGCCATGGTGTGACACTCCCTTTGAATGCACTCTTAGGGTAGGAAATGTTTATTTTTAGTTTTACAAAAATTGCATATTAAAATATCAGTTTATTATTTTAGCTGAAGTGATATTTTATTGGTTGAGCTTAAAGGCACTCAGAATCTCAATCCTAATATCATGGAGTGAATATCAAGGATTTTGTTCTTAAATTAACATCAGTTTTGCATCAGTTTGAAGAGAGGGAAGGTCAGGGTCTTCACAGTTGGAAGCCACAGACTGGATTGTGTGACAGAGGTCTTCCTTCATATGTGATTTTTGGCACAGGACTCAATGAAAGGAGGGGTTTTATTTGGGGGAATGGAACTAACTACCTGGGACCTGTAACCCATTAAAATGCTATCTCTCTTACTTTTATTCTTTCCTATGATCTTGGTTTTCTCTTTTGTCTTTCTTTCTGTTTTTGTTTTATTTTGTTTTTTGCTATGAAACTTGTTGAACGTCAGTCTTAGAGGTTGTGCTAAACACTCCTCCCTACTCGAATGACCCAGGACAGCCCTCCATGGCTTCCCACTGCAAGCCCTACTATAAGTTTAGCCCCAGTCCCAGGGAGGCCTCAGGACCTAAGGCTGAGAACCCACACCCCGCAGTCACAGAGGAACAAATGGACACACTCCACCCTCGGTATCTGGACTCCAAGGCATGGAGGGAAGAAGATACTTTTCAAACGAGGTGAGGTTATTGTCCATCAACCAAGGTCAAGGTGGGACCAAGAGCCTTGGGCTCTAAAGCCGTGCATGCAAAGCCCCAGCCACCCCCTCTGGGTGCCAGTGTGACTCCAGGGCTCTGTATTCTGCTGCCTCAGCTCATCCCACATTTCCTTTGACAGAGAAGACATTTCAGAAACTTACATAGTTCATCAATTCTCCAAAGAAAGCAAAACATTTGGAGTCTTATTTTTCACTCTTCCTGATGAGGGTTGAGAGACGGGCCATCCCGTGGTGCAGTCAGCTCATTCTTCTGGAACATCCAGTAATGTACAAATACTTCTTTCTCTGCTTCCCCTAAACCTGTTTTATCTCAGGTCAGAAATGCTGAGGCTGAGATTTGCTTCCTCTGCTGGGGCTCCTGGCTGGTCAGCTGTGGGTCCTGGTTCTAGGAGGAAGAACCCAGTGCCTGGGTGGGCAGCGGTCCTGTGTGTACAGCCAGGTGGCCAGCCACATCTTCTAGCTGCGTGATCTGGTGGGGCAGGAGTAGTACAAGGTGACTTGCTGGATTTCAAAGAGAATTTAATTTACAAGGAGAATTTGTGACTTCACAGCTGCTTTATAATCTATGCAGATTGATTATGTAAAACTGAGAACCCTAATTCCTGCCCTTCAAGGCCCCTCAAAGCCCTGTAAACGATTTGGAGAAACTAAATTATTGTACATGGAACATCACATCAGAGAGTGAGACCGTCTGGGCTTGAAGCTGATTGTATCATTTACAGACTGTAAGAAAATGGACAAATAACGGAATCTCTCTGTGCATCAGTTTTCTCATGAGAAAAATGAGAACATTCGACTTATCTGATAGATTAGTAATAATTGAATAAGAATACATCATTAGCATTTTGAATCATATCGTAGGGAATTGTGTATTATCTGTGTCTCTTACAGTCAAGACACTTGGCCACCTGCCTTCCAAGGAGGAAAGTTACCAGTCAGCAGAAGGGCCCCCTGATGCTGGCTGAAGTCCGGCTCTCATCCCTCCATCCTGGCCCTGTTAAGGTTAAGAGGCAGAATTCCTGGCTTCACATCTTTTTTCTGCCACCACCCACTGATTTGAACTCAGGCAAGTTATTTAATTTCTCTGTGCCTTATCTTCCTAATCTGTAAAGGGGATCATAGTAGTGACTCACAGGGTTGTAATAAAGTAATACCCAGAGAGGGCTGGACCCTCAACACTACCAAGGAGGCTCTGAGTCTTAAACAACCAGCCCACTGCCTCCCATCTCCAGATTCCTCTAGTCCAACCTGGGCCCATGTCTTGGTATATCTGGCTTAGCTGGACCCTGCTTCACGACCTTCAATCTGTGGCTCTCTCAGATGACTAGGGACAAGAGAGTCCTGGGTTCCCCACAGTTGCAGATCCTGGTTGGCAGAGAGGGGAGACAGGAGGGCACCAAGCCAGACCCCAGCCCCTCCTCACGCACCTGGCAGCTGCTCTCCCCCGTGGGTCCTGCAGAATTCCCAGGCCTGTCTGCCCAGCTGAGGTGGGAAGGAACGGCAGGGGCCGGGCAGGGGCTCGGAAGGAGACCACCTTCAGCCCCAAGTGAACGTCTGTTCTGTCCCCGAGCCAGGTGCTTTGGGTTGCATCACAAAGCCTCACTTCTTCCATCAGCCTGGTCCATCCTTCAAACTGCTCATTTGTCCTTTTCTCTAGTTTTCCACCTTCTGAGCTTTCTTCTATTTTATTTATAGCTTTTCTTCTATTTTATTCTTTGCCCTTAAATTCCCATTTCTCTTTTCCCAGTGACAAGCCAAAACTTACAATTACACATATAGCCTTAACAAATAGGCATTAAACAGGGCTAACTTTTACCTGCTTTTATCAATTCATTAGAATTTATCCCTCAAATATTTGGACGTGCAGTTTTTGAAGTGTAAAGTATTTATTGTTTCAACATCATTAGTGATGATTATTTTTTCCAATTGGTTTACCATATATTGTCTTTATTAATTTTGGTACTTCAGGGTTATTTTTTTCTAGAGATATATTTATTCTAATCTAATTCTCTTTTGTTTCTTTTGTCGATTGAGTGCATTCGATATGACTCATACATAAATTTATTTTTTTACTATCCCCTAAGTTTTTGGTTTCCATGTCCTCTCCTAAAATGGAAAATGCCTTGCCCTGTGCTCTGACCTCTCCGTCTCTTCCCCCTCTGGTTGACATCCTGTGTTTAGTTCTAGAATGTTATGACTCCATTGCCTGGTGTGTTACTGTTTATTTAAACAAAAATAATTTCTGATTCTTTCTTTCTGCTTCTTCAGATTTCTACTGTTTTCTTTTCTCTTTGTGTATTGTAAGTTCTCACTGTATTTAATCTATTAGTGCTGCTTTCCCTTTAATGACTGTTCGGTTGTCATTCATTTATAAAACTTCCATTCTGCAAAATATTTGCTACCTTTCCCTCTGATCTCATGACCTCTAGGGAGCATCTACAGGGCTGGGCAGAGAGGAAAAGCCCAAGTCCTGGCCTCTACCCTCCTGGGAGTTGGGGGGTGGAGGGTAGACAAGGCTCCAGAACTGGCCTCCCCACACCTCCCTAAGTTGGGCTCTGTGCTGCCTTGATCTTCCCCACCAGCTCCCATTCCAGGAGCCCTGCAGTTTTACTGTTCCATGGGATTGCTGGAGAGGGAAAAAGGAGGCCCTGAGTGCTCCCTCCCAGTCTGTCCTCTTCCCATCACACAGGCTGTGTTCTGCTCAGGTTCCCCTTCCTCCAGCTTCCTCCAATCCCAGCCACCTCTTCTCAAAAAGTTTCCCAGAGACTTTTTTTTTTTTTGGTGTTTGTATTCCTTCCTCTCAAGGGAGGAAGACAAGTACTGATGCCAAATCTTCCTCTCACCAGGCACCTGCAATTCTGCCTCGGTTGTATTCCTTAAGGACACACAGCCCATGGCTGGGAAGATGGGACCTAGGGATGGTTGTGACCGTGCAGATCATGGTGGGGGTGACACAGACAAACCCCAGAATGTCAGAGGAACTGGTCTCAAATATTCCCTTTCCACGTTTCAAAAACTTTCATGAGCTGTTAGACAGATTCCTGCCCTCTTTTCCCTAATTTTCTTCCTTATCAACTGGGACCATATGAATTTCACTACAGTCTACATACATCTCCTCTTTCAAAATGTTTCCTTTTTGTTCATTTCCAGTCACTACTGTGCCTCACATACTGCAGCAGCAACCTTCAGTGCAGAAGAGTCTTTCTCTGGACGGTTTCTTACCCCTACTACGTGTACAGAGAACATACTGAGTGTGGAAAAAATAAAACAAGCCACATGTTAACCGAGAAGCAGACACATTCTCATGTCTTTAAATTATTTGTAAAATTTTAATCAAACATCTGCCAATGATTATTTATCTTACATGTAAATTTAGTATTTTTTAAATTTTTTTTTAATAAATCATAGCTGTGTATATTAATGCAATCATGGGGCACCATGCACTGGTTTTACGTACAATTTGAAATATCTTCACCACACTGGTTAACATAGCCTTCCTGGCATTTTCTTAGTTATTGTGTGACGACATTTATATTCTACATTTAGTAAGTTTCACATGTACCCTGTAAATTTAGTATTTTATATTTGTTTTTTCTTTTTCTTTTTTTTTTTTTTTTAAGTAATATGAACAGGCAACATATTAACATTTGGCTGTGAGCTCAACAGATGCAGCTAAGCAGAGCATCAGTCTGGAAGGAGCTGCCTCTGGGCCCTCTGCACAGCAGGGCAGCTGCTGTTAATTTTAATATAATATAAAGTGATTAATACTCTCCCACTTGGAGAGTGATACATATATCGGAGGCAATGCAACACCCCTCTCAAGAGTTCCTTTTGTCCATTACCAGGTTTCTTGGATGCTGGAGGTGGATGATTCCATGAGGAATGCCCTCCCTCTTTGAAGTATAAGCTCCTCTTCCAGGAAGAACCTTAAAGCCGCAAATACCCACATTCTTGTATCAACCTGTGTCCCTTTATCAAGACTACATTGAATAGCATTAATGTTACGAATTACATGAGATTTGTCAATAAGTCCTTTTGTAATGTATCTCCTAGTTCCTTAATTATATAGAAAGGATTCTGCAGAAGAAGCAGTAGGAGGCTGGAGGAAATGACCGGGTGAAAGTGAATAGAGGATTTGTTTATTTGAATAGACAATACAGTCATATCTTAAGGTTAAACGGATGACAATTGGCTCCCGTGTTCTGTATAATACCGTGTCATGTGAGGTTATGATAGTCCTAATTATTCAGATGTGATCCTTACACATCAAATACATGTAAAAAATGCCATGTACCCAAGGTCAACCCCATAAATATGCATAATGATGCTCAATAAAAATTAATTTCTTACATTTACATCTGTGATCATTTTAATTTCATAAGATGACATAAATATTGCGTATTTTTCCCTCTTCACTTCTGTTATTGACTATTTTCTAGCTTTAGGTTAAGATATGTAGAGTAGATAAAATATTGATTTTTAAAAAATGATAATTACATGATGAGCTAGGTAATGTGATGTTCACAACTTTTTTCTTCTGCATTTTTTTTACTCTTGGCCAACTTTCCAAATAAACCTATATTTGTCTACATAAGAATCTGCAGTATCAACAGCTTCCCTGTAACTGGGCTTGGAGAATCTGGGGAGACAAGACTCCAGACACCTCTGGCCGGTGGGATCTGCCTATGATCAATCCCTTTGAGGATACAGGGAGCCAAAAAGGGACTTCTGGACCCCAGGAGGAAGACAAAAACAGCGGAAAACTGGCAAGTGGCTGCATGTGTTCGATCAACCTAATCACGCCGGCAACCGTGACTACAAGCAGCAGTGAGACTGCAAACCGGAAAGACCTCACCTGTGAACTTTTTTGGTGTTCTTGGACTTGGCGCTCAGTTGAGCTGCATTGGGGAGAGCTTGAGCAAAAGTGTGGAGAACTTTGGGCATTGTCTGGGGCCCCAAAAGGAGCCACTGAGCTGGGCTAAGTGAAAGCCATTCTGTGGAAAAACTGCTCTGGCAAGCTTTGCCCTCAGGGTCCCAGAGCAAGGATCAGGCGGGACAAAGTAACCTAGTGACTGAGCAGCTTAAAGGCGGGGAC
>CAUYPK010002078.1:0-46695 GCA_963574355.1 Loris lydekkerianus | reverse complement strand
ATTGGGCTGCAATAAACATTCTGGTACAAATATCTTTGTTATAATGTGATTTTTTGTCTTCTGGGTATATACCAAGTAGAGGAATTATAGGATTTAATGGCAGATTTGTTGAGGGAGGGTGATTGGTGGAATTACACCTACAATGCATCTTATAAGGGTACATGTGAAACTTACTAAATGTAGAATATAAATGTCTTAACACAATAACTAAGAAAATACCAGGAAGGCTATGTTAACCAGTGTGATGAAAATATGTCAAATGGTCTATAAAATCAGTGTATGGTGTCCCATGATCACATTAATGTACACAGCTATGATTTAATAATAAAAGAAATTAAAAAAATAAAAAGAATAAACAAAAAATCTTATGTTTATCTTATTCTAAACTACTTCAAATTTAAAATTTAAAATTATACAATATAATTTAAATAATTCTAAGAAATTATTTTATGTTATCAACAATTTTTTTCTAACATTATGACTCTTTCTGTAACTTTCAGAATCACAGAAATAAGATTGCTTTTTATTCTATGTAACTAACTATCATGCTTACTCACTCTCATTGGAAGCTGAACACCATTAATTCAATGGATGACTCTCACAGAATATTGCTTTGTAACCTACTCATTATTTTAGTTATTTCTAGTTTTAAGATTTCACAGTCCATTCAAATCATGAACTCAATAAAGCACATTCTGAATTGACTATAGTCTTCTGAGTGTAAAGTTGATTTTAGTCTCTTTCTGGCAACTGCTTTCACTTTTTCAATCCATGTCAGACTTCTGTTAATCTTTCTTGATGCTTTGTTGTTCTTTTATCTTGGGATTATGCTTCTGTTGTTTTAGCCTTTCATTTTCTGATGATTCTGCTGGCTCATTCTGGAGAAAAGGGATCTGGAATAATTGACATTCATACAGCTTGAACAACGTCAGATATAATCATAGAACAGGGAACCATAGTCTGGGGTAGAATACTAATAAATGGAAGATAATTATTAATGATTATAACCAATAGTAAAGAAGATGGACAATTGTCTTAAAGAACATGACAAAATTTATGGTTTTCCCTTGAAGAACTTGACCAGCTCCTCAGTTAAAACCCCACTCAGCAAATCTGGCTAATACCCAAATGGAAAAATCAGATACAAGTGAGAAGTAGCCAAGCAATGGACTTCAAAGGTAAGTTGTTCTCCTTGGTCTTTTAGTATAAAGGAGTGTGTCTGATGTTCCTCTATTGTTAAGGGAGAAGAACGACATGGCATCCACCAAGATGCTGCTGGTCCTGCTTTTAATGGTCTTGCTCACCCTGAGCTCAGCTCAGCATATAGATGATGGTAAGAAGGAGAAGTGGGAACCGGACAGTGGATAATGGGGTTAAAATTTATGAAAAAGAGCAGAGTTGGATAGACCCCTTTCAAAAATTAAATGCTTTATTTTCAGAGAGTATGTCAATAAAAGAGAAGGCAACATTAATTCTATTTTTCACTGATTGCAAATATCTCTCTGAATACCTGGGCCTATATTCTAAGTCAGCATCTTTATGATGTACCTTTTGATGTTCTAACAAACTGATTTTCAGTTTTTCACTCTATGTGAAACAGGGCATCTAAATTGAATGAAAATTCTATAATTTATCAATAATTCATGTAGAAATATTGCAAATTTAGGTTACATTTTTACGTATTTAATACAAATTTTTATGTTAAGCAAGTCCTTTTAATTTCTTTGCCTTGCATTACTATTCCTTTAAAACTTTTACAGACTACCCTTGGCTTATCTATGATCAGGATGAAGGTTTTACTTTGAGAAATGTTGATTCTTTGCATCTAGATCTTACATAATTTTTTTCCTTGAATTCTGTCATGCATTTTCTTAAATTCTTATATTGAAACCTAAGTGTCTTTTTACAAATGTGTTGCTTGAGTCTTATCAAATAATGTTTTCTTCTTATTTTTTTTTCTTTTAAAATCCTGGGTACAGGTTCTGAAGAGCCCCTTGAAGAGCCAGGTAAATTCTTATTTAAGGATGTGTTCATTTCTCTTTTCTCTTCAGGACCTATCATACATCTCTTCTCGTCTTAATATTTTATACCTTGAACATTTTCAACATTGAGTTTAGGGAATCCTAAAGGTCAAACGAAAATGACAAACTCCATAAGTTTTAATGGTCTTCAGTAATGATCTTAGATATGGGTCATCTCCATTTTCACGTTGGAATCTCTTATGTTAGAGTTTTAAATAACATCTGAACATCAGCTAAACTTGGACATATAACTAACTTGAAGCAAAGAGATACAATGTACCTTACCTGAAGTACTATAGTTAGTGGATCAGTGACTTTGCCCTTATGCTTTATTTTCTTTTTCCACTCTGACTTTATAGCACTAATATTTCACTCCTTAGTTATGAAGCCCTGATATCTGCTTGCATGCTAATTTGTCTCAAAATAAGTGAAATTTAAAGCCATATACACTTCTAGGGAAATAGTTGAAATCAATTTTAATGGACTGTGTGTGTAGGAGGAAGGATGTAAGAAAGGAGAAGAGTACATGAGAGTTGGGTTACAACTTACACTACCCCAAAAGTGGCAAAATTGAGTAAATGAACCAACCAAACATTTTGCTGCTTAAAGAAAACCAACAGGCTTTATGATTTTTTTTTTTCCTTTTTCCTGACTTGCTGATGACTCTTGCATTCAGTTTATGATGCCATTTCAAACTTCATTCTTCTTTTATTCTTTCTTTGCAGGAGTGCCTGAAGAAGTGGAAGAAGACCCCCATCTTTCATGTGAGCTATTTTCTTAAGTTTTTAAGAATTAAATGTAAATGGATTCTAGGAAACTCTGGTCTAATCCAAAACTTCTACAATTTTAATAATGTATAGTTTCAAATAACTAGAAGAAAGATACTGAATGGAGGATACTGAATGTCCCCCAACATAAAGGGATGATAAATGTTTGAGATGACAGATTTACTAACAGTCAGGGTCTAATCACCCTGCATTAGACCGTGCATGGTCTAATCACCATGCACATACCACATAATTTATACTATTATTGTGTCAACTAAAATAAGTTCCCCAAAAAGAAAAATAAAGTTTAACCATTAAAACGTATTTTCTTAATTATCCTACCATATAGTTTTTAGTTCCACATTGTAGAGGAACAAAGACCAAAAAATCGGAAATGTTTTACTTTAGATTTAAGAGCTCTCTTGGGTCCAGTGTGAGGTCACCTTGTGACCTTGTGATTTTTTTCTTGCCTAAGCTACCTGGACTTGGCTGTTCTTGTGAGGGTATATGTACTTGGAGATTCCTGAGAGAAATGTTTTGGTTATCTATACTTTGCCCCCAGCCCCAAATTAATTTAATAAAATTTAATACTTAACCATCACTCTAGCAGGATCCTATTCTCAGCACTGAAGATAAAAAGGAAATTAAATATTGTCACCGTCTAAGGAACTGAGAATCTAATGGAAGAATTAGCCTTGACATAACAAATAATAATGGTCACTGTCATAAAAGAGTCAAAAGAAGGTGTTACGGCAGCTCAGAGCAGGGGAGGAAAGGGAATGTCTTATGGCTGGAGGTGCCACATGATCTGGACTTGGAGAGAGGAGGGGCGGGGGACAGGAGACTGATACACATGGCTAAATCTATGCAGAGATCATGGTATTGTCAGTGGTTTAGAAACCCTGAACCATTCAGGAAGGTTGAAGTGATAGTAAGGAAGATAAAATTGGAAATATGAGTTAATTCCATGTTATGAGGTTGTTGTGAGTGATGCAATAATTTATTTGTTATCTGACAGCAATGAAGAATAAGCAGCTTGAGGGCACAGATTGCCTCTAATCCTATTGTCTGACATGTGTAAGGCACACAATTAAATCTATGTTGAATCAACGAGAGAATAATTGTAAGTAAAAGTGATGGGCATGAAATTATAAAGAAATAACTGAAAGATGATTCAAGAGAAGGCAAGGGCTAGGATTTAATAATAGATGCTAGAAATTTACAAAAGGAGACAGTATGAGGTGAGTTTTTAATTTATGCTTTCTATTTAAGGGGCTATAGCTGTAACAGTTTGTGGAAGATGCTAGGAGAAAGGGAAGACTGGGTCTTGTATGATTGCCCTGCTATTGAGAAGGACAGGGTGGACGATAATTTTCCCCTGTTCAATACACTTGTGTCAAGATATCATGTGTATTCCTAGGTGGACACAGTGCCTCTGATGCTTTTTCACAGACAGCACAAGAAGTTTAGTGGTTTATGGAGGATTTCATGTAGTGTATGGTTGCCCCTCAGTATCTGTGGGGGATTGCTTCTGCCTCTTCTGTCCAGTCCCTATACCAAAATTTGTGGATGCTCCAGTTCCTCATGCAAAATGTTGTAGTATTTGCAGAAATAGCAAACAAACAAACAAACAAACAAGAAAATGTGATAGGGCAAGTGAGGGGTGCCTGACTAAGTATGTGTACTCTGGAGAATCAGGAATTTTCTGCTCCTCTCTTTTAGGCTCTGGGCTTTGATCAGCACTTGATATCATTTAAATAAGTAAAATATCACTTCTTACTAAATATAGGCTATGCCAGAGACCATATTTGCCTTAGTTAAGTTTAAGGCTCATCTTTTTTTTTTTTTTTTTTATTGTCCTTTTCTGGTTTTGTGTTCTCTCACCTAAGCAGATGATGAATTAGTTGAAGAAACCCCAGAAGAATTACACCTCAAACCTCAAGGGAAATTCAGAGGTCAGCGTGGCAAGAAGGGCAACACTAGAAAGAAAGTCCATGGCCTACAGCATGGTATTGGCAGGCAGACTGTCCAGGGGGACCAGGAGAGCTTACGTGGAAAGCCATAGGGGGGTCAAAGAGGCCAAGATCTCCAGGGTGTGCTGGGTGGCAGAGTGGCAGGGGTGGCCAGAAAGGCCACACTGGAAGGGGATGATGGCTCTTCTATTGACCAACGACCAGTGATTCCCAAAGTACCAATTGTGTTTGTATTCAATAATCCAGTGAATTTAAGTGTAAATTTCCAAGTTCTTCTTGTTTCTATTTGTTTCTCATTCCTCTTCAACTCCTTGCCGAGGTATGTCCTTGCCACAGCTTTCCTCATTTCAGCCTTACTCATGGAAAAGTCTTCTTCATTTTTATAACAGCTTGAGTCTTCCTCATTCTCTTGTTCTTATATTAACCTGCAACCTCCTCAAGTTCTGCCTCCCTTCTTCCCTTTCTTCTCACCTAACCTCTTCCTTCTCCTTTTTCTCTTCCTTCTTCTCTCTCTCACTCAGTGTGATATCTTATAATGAGACTACTTATTACTTCTGCCTAACATCCTTCCTTTTGTTTCAGAAATTGACGAGTATCCACTGGAGACCATTGACATGTCAGCATTGTAAACTTTTTGACCTTTTCTTTTTCCAACTTCAAAATATCAATAAAGTCCTCAGCACTCAAGCCTTGGCTCTTGTTTTCCTTGTAGGGTCATGGTGTGTAACCAAGAGGCAAGGGAGATAGGTAGGAAGATACAGGAACCCAACCGACTCCAAGTGGTCTGTATTGTGGAACTTTATTGGGCACTCACATTATAATTGTATGAGGACTTAACAACCACCAGTGTTTGAAAGCAAATGATTTCATTCTTAAAACTAGCAACCAAATTATCAACACACATACACTTTTCTCAGTTCCACCACAGAAAAACCCACTTTGTAAACTTCCTTAGACTCAGGCAGTCTTTCAATATACATGTGCCATTATGTTATTTGTCTATGACTGGGATTCAAGAAGGCCTCCAGGAACTCAGCATTCATTGTTAGAGGCTGACTCACCATTCGGCTGTCAAGAAGATGGACTTTCCCTTAGTTTATCGATAGACAACTCATACACCATATTTAGCACATAAAGTTAGCTTACCTAATTCTTATGTACATAGGTATGTGTGAAAAGGATGGGGGTAAAATCTGGAGATGACTCTAGAACTAGGCAAAAAGGAAAGGCGAATACAATGGGATGAATGGTACCTCCCTGAAATTTACACATCCTAACCCCAGTATCATCAGAATGTGATCTTATTTGGGAATGAGATTGTTATAGATGTAATCAGATAAGATGATTTAACTAATTTAATTAGGAGCCCACAGACACAATTCAATATGACTGGTATCTTCATAAAAAGTAGAAATTTGGGCACAGACATGCATATAGGGAGACTACCATGTGAAGATGAAAGCAGATTTTAGGATAATATAGCAAAAGCCAAGGAATGTTAAAGATTGCCAGCAAATCACTGGAGGTAAGGAGAGAAACATGGAACAGATTCCTCCCCGTAGTCCTCAGAAGGAAACAATTCTACCTATATCTCAATTTTTGACTTCTTTTTATTATTATTATTATTTATTTATTTATTTACTTTTATTATTGGGATTCATGGAGGATACAAAGAACCAGGTTACCCTGATTGCATTTGTTAGGTAAAGTCCCTCTTATAATTGTGTCCCAGCCCCAAGAAGTTTCTGTTGTTTCAGCTTCCCTGTGTGTGGTACTTTGTTACAGAAACGCTTCCTAGCAAACTAATACTGTGAGAAAATTCATTTACTTTTTTTTTTTTTTTTTTAAGGAGCATTGATGAGTTACATCACATTTATTCTACTCCACCTCCAAAGCTCAGTGGAGACCAACAGAGAGAAATGTTGCAGGCAAGCATCTCTCCATTGGTGAGCTCAATATGATCAAGCTAGGAATTGTGTCTAATTGAGCCCTGTTTTTCTGAGTGTCACAGTGCCTTCTGGGGACTCACATGCTTGAATGCAGGTGGCCCAAGAACAAGATTGGCTCTGAAATCAGATGAGGATAAAAACAAAGGCTCTATTGGCCATTTGCATCAAGGTTATAACTGATTTACTTTAAGTGTTAGTATTAATGAAAGATTTAGAGTTTAAGGTAACAGAAAGAGAAATTAAACATCTTTAATTCTGTTAATTTCTACATTCACTGTCACATTTGATTCTAGAGTCAGCTTTGGGACCGGCCTTTTTCTTGGAACCAGAATTAAGCTCTAGCGATTCTGTTTTTCTCTATACCTTGACTGACTTTCCATGTAGCTTCTAAAGCAATATGATCACTGTGTAGATGGACTTGGACACACTTCACAATGAAAAATGTGTAAAAACACATGAACCTGGGAGTAGATACATTTCATAATGACTTAGATGAAGATTAAAAAAGAAATGTTTTCTCTTCATATTGGCAAGAAGGCTAGGAGTGCAATTCATGAACTTTCCCAAGCACTTACGGAAGGCATTAAAAAGGTAAAAAATTAAAAATGAACAAATCTCATAATGAAATTATGTGATTTATTATAAAATAATAAATTATATAATCAATAAATTATAATAATAATTTACTTGGGAATTCGTTGCTGTTATTTCAAGCAAAATATTGAACAGCAAAGATTATGTCTCATATCAAAAACAAGAGTTTTGTGCAATGTAAGCTTAGTGACTACTCAAGGACATCCATACATAAGCTAGTTAAGGTCAGGTCTTTGTTTTAGGAAAGAAATGCCAATACTAGTCTTTCCTGGTTAAGGACTATATGCCTAACAATACTTTTTTCAGCTCATGGCTCTATCTTTTGCTTTTCTTCTGGTATTATTTAAAAGAGCTTGTTCCCAGCCCCCCCTAGAGAAACTTTCAGTTTGCTCACATTAAACTGAATCTCTTAGTAAAGAAGTACTCCTCCTCTTTAGGAAAAATTTCATAATATTGAACAATTTATATCCTAGTCCAAAGTATTTTCAAAGGAATGATCATCCTACTTCTTCCCCCAAATTATCTTTGTGACCTATAGAATAAATAACATATTCAATTTGCCATTAATAACATCTTTCACAATCTGGAACTCACCTGCACTTACAACTTTATCTTATTTATCTTTCCTTTATTAACCTTCCTGAATTGTTCATTGTTCCTGAACCACTGATGATACCAGAATCTCTGCATGGATTTAGCAATGTGTATCCGTGTATTTTTCTCCACCCTTTTTTTTTTTTTTTTGCTAAGGTCCAGATCATATGTCACCTCCTGTAGGAAGCCTTCCCTTTTCTCTCTTCTGCCCTGAGCTTTCATTACACCATTTTTTTTTTTTTTTTTTTTCCCGGCAGTTTTTGTCTGGGGCTGGGTTTGCATCTGCCACCTCTGGCATATAGGGCCAGCGCCCTACTCCTGTGAGCCACAGGTGCTGCCCTCATAACACCTTCTTTTGCCACTTTTCAGGGAGTGATCATCATTATGTGTTATGTCTAACCATAATATTCCACTAGAGGTTTTAATGCTAGTGACTGATGATGTTTCATTTTCTTTATATTCCCAGTGCTGAGAATAGGGCCCAGCCAGAATGACTATTTTAAGACAAGGAAGAGGAAAATGAAGTCATTGGTTTGCATATATTTGGCCATGTGAGCTTAATGATAGAATTCTAACTGGAACAGAGAAATTCTCCCCCAAATACATTTCTTCTGCCATACTTAAAAGTTGCAGGCAGAGCATTTCTCACAGCTTTAAATTTTTTTTTTCAACTCGAGTCATGGAAAGCATTCTACTACCCAATTGAGATTGAGGATAAATGTTGGAATTCTATGTAAATTTTAAATAAATATTTTAATTTTAAATAAATAACTTTAATTTAATTTAAATAAATAATTTTAAATAAATATTTTAAATTCTACCATACAGAAGCTAAATACTAGATTATATTTATAAAATATATATAAAAATATATTATAATTTTTCTCAAATCTTATTAGGACCTCTATGAGAAATCTGAGAAAGAATTATCCCTATTGACAATGGGCATGGACTGAAATTTACAATTGGTTATTTGTACATATTTTGTCTCTTGAGATGCAACCAAATGGCTGGTTATGACACAGCTTAAGAGATCACAGTCATCTCCAGTATCTGCCCAGAAATGCCAGGATTAGACTGACCAAAACCCTGACCATCCATCCTTTATATGAGAGAACTGCTTTCTGAAGAAGCTGAATATTTTTTTCTACCTTTCTGTCAGTCAATATCTGTCTTTCAACATGCACTTAAAAGTTGAATGGCTTAAGAAAAAAAACTAACTGACATCTATTTGGATGAGTCATTCTGTCTGCCTAAAATTTGAGAGTCTTGATAGTATGTCTATCAGATGCTAAGGATATCTATCACACTTTTATTCTTGAGAACTAGGGAAATAACCATGAGGTAGGTATGTGGACCACTGGGGAATCTGTGCCTTGTAGGCTCCCACTCTCACAGGAAGATCATGATGATATTTAGTTTGTCCTGATATTAGTGTTGAGTCAAATCCTATATTGAAAAGCTCTCTGAATATCTAATTACTCTTTCCCTACTCTGTCAAATAAGTGCAGCTCCTTTTGTATAATATTGCCGATTGGGAAAACATTTATGGTGAAAAGCTGAAGTGCCTTTGCTGGGTCTTTCCTCAATGGGACCCAGTCTCTTTATCAATCAGTGGACTTGCTGTGAAATAATTTTGAGTATGAAGCTTGAGGAGAAGCAGTGATTTTCCATTGCAATTGTTTCTTGACATTTCATTTTTAAGTAAATAATTCAAGAAACAATTTATTTGACTTTCTATAGATCACCATTTCTATTAGCTATCACCACAGATTCCTATGCATCAGGGTACCCTGGTTAGCATTCTGGCTGGCCTTCTTGTCTGATATGGCAATGATAGTTGAGTGCTGCATTTGACAATTCCAAAAAATTCCTTGACACGCGAGTACAACCTCTTGGCAGCCTCTCCCACCAGTTGACTCTGGCCTACAGAGAACAGCCCATCACTGAATTCTCACTGATGTCAGTGCTCTCCTCACCATGGCATTTGTTGTGGTCTCAGTGAAGGAACCATCCTATAGGAGTTCCTGAAAAACACAGCCAGGTGGTGGGTTTTTGGGTCTTGTGAAGTTTATCTATTCTGTCATATCATCACCCTGAACTTGCTAATCCCTTCTTAACATTATGTATGTCAAGGAAGTTGCAATAACTCCAACTTATATGCCAGATCATCATTGTGTCCAGGCTGGAGCCATCAGAACAGAATATTAGGTCTGAATTTATGTGTCCTTGCCAGAATATTGAGTCTCAAGTCATAATTGAGGGTCCCCAAGTCAATGAATTCTCCATGAACAAGCTAAATAAAGAGAATCACTTGGGGAAAGGTCTTTAGGGTGACCCATTTCCAGCATGTTCCTTTATTTTTGCTAAGATGTTGACACTATGTGACAGTATTGGAGTGAAGCTAATTCTTTCAGAACAGAAACTGTACTTAACTGGCCAGTGCTGAAACCTTGGCCTGAAATAATGAGAAGTGGTAGGGCAAGTTTCAAAAAGAAAAAAAGTTAACTTGTGTTGGGTTGAGTTAGTTGAACAGTATCCAGGAGTAGAGGGTTGTTCTCTTCTTGCAAGAGAGAGGAACCTGCTTCTAGTGGCTCTAAAGCTTCAGGAAATTGAGGGCTTTGATACTTTCAGAGTTACCCGCATAAACACTTTTATCTCAAGTCTGGCGATTCACCTTTTTACGTCAGGACCATGATTTTAATATAATTGCTCCAGCAATTATTGGCCCTTTCCTATATTATTAATATTGCCCTCTCAAATAATTTCAATTTGCTTCCATTGAAGTTAATTGTCTAAACTCATATCTCTGTTGCCAAATCCAATGGTTACTTTGCTATGTTAATTTTAGTTTTTCTCAGCATCATTTGAAAAGTTCACCTCTCCTTCTCTATAATAGTGACATTTGTGTTAAATTTTCTGAATTATATTTCCATCTCTCCACATGTTTCTTGCTTGTTTTCTTATCTTCCTAGGAGTTCCTTCTCATTTTCTTTTGCTGGTTCATTCTCCTCAATGTAACCCCTAAAGATTCAAACATCTCAGGGCTGAGATCTGCTGTCACTTCATTATCAACAATGTTTTTATTTGTAATCCTGTGTATATGTTGAGGACTCCCAAAGTTATATCTCTGGTGTCTATCCTTAGTTATAGATTCATATGTTCACTTAATCTGACATCTTCACTCAGTTATTTTACAGATATGTCACACATAACATGCAAACAATGGAATTTTTAATTTCTATTCTCTCTTCCCTCAATTAACACTTCCTCCCTCAATCCTAAGTAGCAGTGTACTCCCAGTTGTTAAACTGAATCCTCTTTTCTTTTAATTTCTTCCCTTAACCACCTAGCAAAACCTATCAGCTTTACCTACATAATATATAGAATTACTCCATACAAAACCCCCCTGACTCTATTGCCACCGCCCAAAACTGAACCACCACAATACCTCATATGGTGGCATACTATAACAACTTACCCTAATAACTTAATAGCTGGTACTCTTAATTGTATTCTTCAGCACATACACTATTCATTCTTCCTATAGCCTAAGTGAACTTAAATCTATATAGAAATAGAAGTATTATAAATAATTCCTTAAAAAATAATTCCTTCAATGTCTTTTCGTGACACTTAAATTAAATCTAAATTTCCTCTCCTGACCTATAAAGCCTTTTATGGTTTTGCCCATAATCTTCTGTCAGTCACTTGCTCACATGCTCTGATCATTCAGACCTTCACTGCTCTTTCTTAAGTATTTCCTCCTAAAAAGTCATTGCGTTTGGCCTGTCATGTTTTTTTGTGATATCATTTCTCTTGAATAGTGTACTGGCTATATTTTTCAATCAAATCTCAGTTCAGATTTCACTTTCCCAGGTATATATATCCTAATTATGGTAATTTAAATCTGTCCCTCACCTTCAGTTCTTCTCAATAGCATTAATCATGACTTATAATTATTTGTTTACTTGATCATTTTTTATTTTCCGGAATGTTTTCTGTGACTATACGTTCCATGAAAGCATGGGCTTTTTTATACCTTATCTGTATTTCTAGCACCCAAGATAGTGCCCATGAGTAAGACATTCAATATGTGAATGGGTATCTTTTCATTAAGCAAGGAATAAAAATAGAAAGAAAGGAATCTTCTGCATTGACGGAGCCCCTTCACCACACTCCCCTAAAGAGAATCTGAAAACTCTATCTTAAATGAAGGGGGTGAAAGAAACAGTGCAAATACTCCTTTCGACCCTGAGTTACCACCTTGGCATAATTTCTTAAAATTAAAATACTCTCAGACAATAAATACAGCTACCTTGATTACATCACCTTCTCCTACCAGTAAGGAGAATTATGTACAGTAAGAGGTCACTAATACTGCTACCGTTTCTACCTCAGCATCCTTTGCCTGGCTGCTGGCCACAGAGAAATGCAATGTTAAGGTGCTGTGTTTGCAATGTAAGTGGCTGATCCAGTTTCTAGGATCCACAATGTGGAGACATTATGTGTGGAATGTCCAAGATTCCCATTAACCTCAGGGTTCTTTTGTTCCCATGCCTAATGAGCGCACATACAATGGGTATCTGCTTAGATGGATACGGGGTGGGGAGAGGTGTTCTTTCAGACAATATTAAAAGAAATGTAAGCTTTAGCCCATGCATTAACTTCACGTTGCTTCTTTAACTCACAAGGCACTCCATAAATCTTGGTTAATTTATTGATTTACTCAAGATATATCTTTTTCACTGGCAGATTCAAAGAAGACAAATTAAAATACAAAACTAATTGTGATTTTTATCAAATTTATTGATAAGTTTGTAGCTATTTTATACTTGTTAGTACAGCACTGATAACCCCAAAATATCTTTGTGACAACACAAACGACTGTACTTTTAATGAAATGTCCAAATAGATGTATTATAGATGTTTTATATATAATCTGAGCAACATTTCCCTAGGATGGAGAGATGATATGCATTGAATCAATATTTCCCTTGGAAGTTTTGAAATGTTAACATCTCAATATATAAGCTTTTGATTGAAGGTCACAGCATCTTGACAATCAGTGTCTGGTGCAGTCAAAATTCATTAAAAGCAAACTTACACATATCTTTTGTGGAGAAATTTTCTTTGCTACATAATCAATAGTTCTATTTAAGCTCCTTATTTTACAGAAACTCTGTGCATACATTTCCCTCCCTTCAGAGGGAAAAGTTCGTTCACTGATATTTGATCTTTGAACTTACTGTGATAATATTATTTAAATCACAACATATATCTTAGTATGAATTCTGCTACATTCATCAATTCCACAGAATTTATTAAGAACTGCTACCTTATTGAAATTTCTCCAAAGGTGGAGTTTTAGCTGGATGATTTGAAAAGAAAAAAAATCTAGCTAGGACCACAAGGATGAACTAGCTGCTTTTCACAGGGATGCAAATAACAGCAAGACACCATTACAGTTGTTCTGAATTAGTTGTACAACCTTGCATTTGGAGAATTATTTAGAACTAAATATGAAAATGTCCTTTACTCTCATAGTTAATATTAGAATATTAATTTGTATCTGTTCTGAAACATGTTTTAACAAACAGCTCTGAAGAATGAGAGAAGAGATAGAGACAGAAAATCAGAGAGTCAAGAGACAGAGGTAAAGAAATACAAAGTCAGCTCTAAATAGGTCTTGACATTACAACTGTAGTTATACTAAATCGATTTTAAGAGTAATTCACCACATGAAATCAATATTAATGTAAGAACTAAAGATAATTAAGAAACAGCTCTTTTTCATATATCCTAGAAAATAATAGTTTCTTTTCAGGTCTGGTTATGTTGTTAGAATTTTCTTCTGTTTAGAATATACTTTACTTTCCAAAGCACCCTGAGAGATGCTTGTCTTAATTTATTGTTCCCCAGTATTAGGATAAAGGTATGGCTTGAGGGATAGATTAGGGCTATCAACTCACAGAGAATCAGAGCTAAATCACTCCCTGGCATAAAGTAGCTGGAGGTGGCTATGAGAAAGGATAAATAGTAGGCAACAAAGAGGAGGAGGAAGGAGATGACTGCTTTCAGGGCTCCTGCATGGGCCTCTGTGCTGGGATCTCTGCACCCTGTGGCATTGAGCCGCATTTGTCTCATGTGTCTTAGCAGAGAGAGGATCAGGAGGAGAAAAGAGATCAGGGACACAGAAATGGGGAACAGCGTTAACAAGTTGAGAACTATTTTGATGGAAGCATAATCATCTTTATTTACCCTGCATTTCAAGGTTAAGTTTGCTTTCCACGTTGCCTTTGTCTTGACACAAGACCTGAAATCATCATTCAAGTTCTCAGTGACTGGAAGGCTAATAAACACAGAGAAGGCAAAGCACCCAAGTAGAATCCTGTCAATCACCCTGTCAATTCTCCACTTCATCCAGAGGAAGAGGGGGTGGAAAAAATTAGCTATCTTGAGGAAATAGAAAATGCTGAGGCAAGTTGCAAACCAGACGTTCAAGTGGTTGCTTAGTGTCCAGAAGAAGTCAATGATTCTCATTTGTTTACCGGAGATATAGACATCTGGATACAGCACAAATATAAAACAATCTAACAGTACTATGCACAGTAGACAAATTCTGGATACGGCCAGGCTTGTGAGGATTAAATCAATGGAGGCAATCTTCCTATTTTTGAGCCAGTCCAGGAAGTTTACTAATCCAATAAATGCATTTCCTAAGATCCCCACTGAAAACTCTCCAGTTGCTATGACCATTAATGTACTCTCCACGTTTCCTGGCATATTTAAATAGAGAAACACGCAATGTTTGTAGTTGACCTGATTTTGCTGTAATTTTCTTTACCTCTTCATTGTAGTCTGTCTTGTGATGGCGACTGGAAGGGTAAATGAAGACCACAGCTATCTTCATCAAATCCTGATTAGTCTTGACAAACAATGGGGTTGGAAATCCTTGTCCTGAACAACATATGGACATTTACATTCTCAGAGGTTGTACTTTTCCATGCTTGTTTAATTTAGGCTGAGCTACTTACTGTTTACAAAGATGCAAATTGGGCCAATTCCTTTTCACAGTCCTATACTGTTTTACTGAAACTAACTTGTGCAAATTTTGGATTCATTAATCTGAGATTCATACTACTAGCCTTAACACATTATTGACTGGTCACAAGTTACCCAGTAACCTAGATAGTTTCTGTGTGATAATGCTAATCAGCAATGGGAATGCCAGATGTGTCAAATAAAAATGCAAGACACCAGTTAAACTTGAGTTTCAGGTAAATAACAAACATTTTATTTTTCAATGTATATACCAAATTGCATAAAATCAATGCTTCCAGGAAGTACTGAGGATTAAATTGAATTATTATATGAGACAATGTATCTTAATATAGTGCTTTGCAGGACTTATAAAATACTGTGTCTTCCCCGTTGCTGTTCCCTCTTCCTAGATTCCATCTTTTATGCTGACCACCACCACCAACTCCACTCACTGCCCTTTTCTAACTTGTTAACTCCTTTAAGTCCTTTTGGACTCAGATCTAATAAAGCCTTTCCTGGAGGCCTTCCTCATTTCTGTTTCTTATTTGTATGCCTTTCCTTTTGTCATCCCTTGCCACTTCCTTCTTTCCCAGAATACTTATCAGAGGATATTATCTTCATAGATTAATTTATTTGTCTCCTTCCCCCAAACAAGAACTCTTTGAGAGCCATAGCTGAGTCATGTCATGTTCTTATTATATTTCAATTCCTATTGAGGCATAGTGTGCACTCAATAATTACAAGTTGAATGGATGAATGAATAAACAAAATAATTCACTGTCTTAATTAAGTGACATTTAATGGCTACTTATTTTGTGATGCTATATATAAAAAAAACTATTGATTACCTTTAGATGTTTTCCTTTTCATTTAAAACATTCCCAAGGAAGCTTGGGGAATTGTCAGAAATGTCTTTTACCTTGATTGTGGTGATGGTATCATGGGTATTTGACTAGGTCCAAATTCATCAAATTATCCACATTAAATGCATGCAGTTCTTTGTATATTCAATGTAACTCAGTAAAGCTGTTTTAAATTAAAAATAAACTATTCTAGTGGGCAGTTGTATACATGAGAGTAGAGAGTGAAATGCTTTATTTCATTTTCTCCACTCTTCTCACACCAAATAGCATTTGAGAACATGGGTCACTACAAAAGTTTTGAGATAGGCTATGTTATTATCTATTATTTCTCTTCCAAGAAACACAGTTGAAAGTATCCTTTCTGATTCACCCATTCAAATTTCAACTTGCTTGGCTTATTGGTGTTTCTGGAAGGGCTTCATTTGTTTCTTTCTATGCAGATTTTACATTTCTTGATTTTTGTGTATCTCAAAACTTTTGTAATGACCCATGAATCTAGATCCTTAGCCGTCCCACCAGGAAAGTGAAGATTAAATATCTTATATCTCTATAGACTAATGCTTATTTGAAATAGCCTCTTTAGTATTTATAATTTACTGCATGACATTTTCATGGGATAATTCTTGGACACAGGTATCTTCCTAGAAATATGTATTTTCTTTCATTCTTCCTTCACAGGCAATCTTTTTCTCAGTCAGAGCCCTGAGTTTCGAACAAACTTCACGACTGTGTAGCAATGTTCAGAGGTGATTGCGATTGCTTTCCTCTGATATTAGAAATGAACCCTGACGCTTATCACTTCTACTGGTATCCTGGTAATTGAAGTGCTCATAGTAACTATGGCAACCTCGTCACCCAAATATTTTTTAGATTAATTTTTTCTTTTATGTTTTAAAAAATAAGTATAGATTTTATGTTTGTTAGTATTGTATAGCAGGGAAATTATGGGAATACTATAGTTAAGAAAAAAAATTCTACATGGTAGCATTTTGTCACAAGCTTACTACTTTGAACCCCAGGCATTGTGGTCGTTGGAAATACTTAAAACATTGGAGATTAAGAAAACAAAATATAGAAGAAAAGCATTCAGACTAATAGAGTGATACTTTCTCAGATGTACTAAAGCATTTATTTCATCTAAATCTACAGAAAAATATAAAGTTTATTCTGGCATAGAATTTACAGGTAAAATATATTAACATATTCCTGACTTGAACAACAAATAGGAACATACATAGTTAGCATGTTAGAAATATAGTTGATAAAGTTTATAGACTTAGGGCAATATATGTCTATATTTTATAGAGTGGATCTTACTTAATAGTAAGAAAAATAATTGATAATTTCAACTAATTAGCATTTTAGTTCTAATAAAAGGAAATGAGTGCATTGAAATATACCAGAATTAGATGTACAACATGGTGGGAGTAAAAGCAAAAAATTGGCCAGATCAGAACACACACAACCTGAGACAGGCCAGACCAAATTTTTTAATAATATTACTGCTGGGAGAAATTGGATGCACATCGTAGAATGAAAGTTTATTAATGATTCATTTTCCTTCTTTTGTTTTTTTTCTTTTTTGTAACTTACTTTGTATTTGTTATAGACATGCATTGCTTCTTTTAGTGATAGAATATGGTTATTTCATAGTATACTATTTTCTTCCCAATTAATTTCTATTGTTAAGTACTGAGTAAAAATCCTTGCAGAGTCTTGTTAAAGAACAAAACCCAACATCAGTTATTCCTATCCTTTTATCCAGATTATGAAGTATGTTTAGGAACACCCGTTGGGGAGGATGCTTGAATGAGTTTCTTTCCTACTCAGGTGCTGCCTGAAAAGCAAGTTATTTGAGAAGAAATTTAATTGAGGAAAATGAATAGAAAGTGCCAGAATAAGGACAACCAGAATATATTACTGGGAGACCTCCCAAAAGCATCAATCATGAAATTGAAGCAACAGACAGGCCAGGGAAGATCTCAGTTTCTAGTTAATAAGCCAGTAAGAGTGATTCAGCAAAGCCATGAAAAGAGAACAGTTAAGGTTCAGTAATAAAAATGTATGATAGGAAAGAAAAGAAGCCAGTAAGTGGAGCTCAGGTACACTTCACCTCAGGCCAAAGTGAAATCTAAAAATAATTTAACTAGGCAATATGTGCTTAATATTTGCATTGAGAAGAGAGGAAGATACCCATGAGCTCAGGAATTCTTGGAGGGAAGGGCGTATAAACATGAGAATGACTGGGTTGTGAAGAGGCATAAAGGATGGATTCTTTAGCTTCCTAATAAGTCCCAATAACAGTTAATGAATTCCAAACAAATAAAACAACTGGGAAAGAAATGAGAATGGACCTATAAGAGAGTTGTATTTTTAAAATTAGGTAATAAGATTTGCTTTCCAAGTTCATTTGCAAAACTAAGATTTCCCCTCATGCGGGCAATTTTTCTCCACATGGGCATTCTGAAAGATGCCTGCCTCAACTTGTCACTTACAATAATTAAAATAAGTGAATGACCTAGGGGGGTAGAGAATTGTTAAAATCTCACTAAACATCATGACTAACTTGTATTCTGTCATAAAATAGCTATAGGTCAGCAAAAGAGAAAACACATAATATATAAAAAGGAAGAAGAGAAACAGTCATGACTTTTATGGCTCTCACATGGGCCTCTGTGTTGGGGTCGCAATAGCCTGTAGCATGGAGTTTCTTTTGTTTAGTATGTCTCCACAGCAACCTTACTAAAAGCAACAATGAGATCAGTGACACAGTAAATGGAACAATTGCAAGCAGGCTAAAGAGAGTCACTGGCTCGAAGTATTAAGAGTTTCTCACATGGAACATTTCAGTGCTGTTTCTTTGATGTGCAACTTTACAAAACCTATCATCAAAATTCAGTACCAATGCTATTATAAAGCTGACCAGCAAGGAAATGGCAAGGCACCCCAGCAGGATCCAGTGATCCTCCCTGTCAATTTTCCACTTCAGCCAGGAAAAAGAGTGGGAGAAATTGGCTATCTTGAGAAAATAGAAGACATTGAGGCAAGTGGCAAACCACAAACTTAAGTAGTTGGCGCATGTCCAGAAGGTATAAATTACAATCATGAGTTTGTTACTTTCATAAACATCTGTGTGAAGTACTATTAAGATGCTATGCAGAACCATTGCATGCATCAAGCAAATTTGGGAAATAGCGAGACTGGTGAGGATTAAGTCAATTGAGGAGAGCTTTTTCTTCTTCATCCAGCTAATCCAGTTAACTAGTGTAATGTATCCATTCCCCAACATTCCTATTATGAATTTTCTAGGAATTAGGATAATAAAGATGTTTTCTTCAGCAAGAAACATTGTAGAAATAACAATCTGAGCTCAAATATCACTGTAGATGAACTAATGTACAGGTGACTTGTTGGAGTGTGATAAATAAATCCTTCAAATCATGCAATAATGTTTTCATCTGTTATTATTTTGACTTTGATATCACTCCAGAAGTGTCCAGCTCTCCTCTGAAATAAAATTGTTTCTACATTTCTGAAGACTAACCCAATAGATTGTTCCAGATACACAGCTTGACTAGTTACTTCTAGCCTGGAAAATTTTTAATTATTATACTTAATGAGTGATAACTGAAATGACTGGCTGAAACTTCTCTCATGCAAATTCAAAGAGATTTTATTTCATGAATTTGCATTTGCCTGCTTGCTTCAGTTCTGCATGTTTGGACACAGCACATTTGAATTTGGAAGAGGGAGTCACAAAAAACAAACAAAAACATAAATGTTTGATAAAAATCAAAATATGTCAATAAAACTTTAATTTTCATCACCATAAATTATAAATTACTCACAAACCAGGTCTCCTAGGTGGAAATGAATTTTCATTTTGAAAATGATTTATACAATTATATTGTAGAAACTTAACATTTGGTCAGAGGATAACAATTTTTTGTCTTTATTTAAACAATTAGTTAAGGCAGGATGTGATATAAATATAATTAGACGTTTCAGTGTTAATAGGCAAGCACATGGCAATACTTACCAAGAGTTTATTCTCTCTGCAGTTTTTTTAGAAATAAAAGTTTCCAGATAAATATTTATGATCTTTAGTTTTATTTAATATGAGAAATACTCTCTAAGACAGTTCACTTCCTAAAACAAGATCTCATGGATAACAGCATTTTCATTTAAAATTAAGGAAATTCCCACTTTATTTTAGTTGTGATCAACTTCTTATGAACTCACAGTATATATTACAATCATATCTGTATATGGGGCAATCACATTAAAAAATGTTTTTACCAAACAATATTTTTGGAAAATAGGACTTATTGCTATTATACACATACGTATGTATATAATGTATACTAGAAAGGCTTAATAACTTAAATAAACCTAGTTATCCATAAAATATTACTGAAACAAGCAGAAAAGAGAAATACATGTTAGAGATTCCTGAGTTGGAAAGAAAGGTAGAGAAAACATTCTAAGAATCTTCAGGAATTGATACCTAAAATTGCTACTGGCAGCTAGGGGCACTTATGAAACAACCTGACCACTGAGACTCTCAAACTTTTCTCAAGGTGGTCCAGGTATACACATCCCTAACTGTACCAACTCCCTCTTCTGGTTAAATTTTCATTTTTGAGATCATACTTGTTTTCTCCCATCATATATCATCCTATGCAGAATCTTACCAAAGACTGTTTTTCTCCCCTTTTGGTTGGGACAAACCTTTCCAAAAATGAAGGGGATAGGACAGATAAAGATAAGAACGGGTTTTCAGTTCAGGGCAGAGAGTTTTTACATGGTTTATTTTATAGGAAAGGCTAATGATCCTAAGCTCTCTTCCCCATGGCCCATTTGCCTGAAATTTTCCTACTCATTGAGTTCAAAACCATTGCTGGTATCTATATGCCAGAAAAAAAGGAAGTAGAACCTCTTTGCATTTAGTCAATAACATGAGATGTTAGTGTGGCATTTAGATTCATTTTTCCTGTGAAGACAAAGAAAACATGTGCTTCAAAGACAACATTAGATTTAAAACTAAACAAGACAGAAATGTGAAGGAAAACAAAAAAAGAAACCCTTTAGAATAACGATATGTGTTACTGATTTCCAATAACATATAGAAAAAAATGAATGAAACCCTCTTGGGAGAAGGGAGAAAGTCTGTTGTTGCTTTCTTTCTCCTCATACTCAGGATAGTCCTTAGGGCTTCCTTTGTGGAAATTCTTCACAAACCTTAACACCTTCAGTAAAGTTTCTCTCAGCTTATTGTTTCCCATGATCAGGATGAATGAATGACTTGATGGGGAAATGACAGTTACTATGCTACCGATCATCACCAATTTTCCCTGAGAAATCAGAAAGCCAAAGATTATTATGAGAAAGACCTCATACTACACAGTAAGGAGGAGCAGAAAGACAATCGCTGCCTTCATGGCCCCATGTGGGCTTCTCTGCTGGGCTCTCTGGGCACTGTAGCATGAAACTTTATCTGGTTAGTGTGCCTAAATAGGAGTAACAAGAAAAGTAACAGGAAAAATGAGATCAGGCAAAGAATAAAGGGAACCATGCCTCTCAGGTTTAAAGTTATCTGTTTGGAAGCATTTGGAATTTTACTCACATTGAATTTCCAAGTATTGTTTTTTTCAAAGCTGGCCTTAAAGATACCACATATCACCATGCATTGAAATGATAATAATTAAGGAGATAAGAAAGGACCCCAGAAGGATCCCAAGGATAATGTTGGTGACTCTTAGCTTCAGCCAGAAGAAAAATTGGTGGGATATATTGGCTATCTTGAATAAGCAACAGATGCCAAGGCAAAAAGTAAACCAGGCACTGGGATGATTGGCAAGTGTCCAGACAACATCCAAAATGCCTGGTAGGTCACCATTCTCATACCCATGTGTATCCAGAGAGAGCAGCATAATGAAGCCATTAATGATATTACACATAACAGATTCTGGAGATGGCCAAGCAGATTAGGATGATGCCAGTCAAGGAGATACCTCTTCTCTTGAGCCAGCCAATGCAGTTAACTAGTGCAATGAATCAAATTCCCCAAATCCCTATAGTCAATTTACCAGGAGCCAAAGTCATATATTTTGCTTGTATTGTACTTGGCATGTCAGCAGAGAGTTATGATTCTGAATATCATTGATGATGAAAAGACTTTCAGCTGACCAGTGAAGAAAGTGTTTCTGTTTGGCACTTAGGTCTTGCTGCAATTTTCTTTACCCCTTGTCTTTGTCAGCTGCAATCCAGGTCAAGAGACAGCTTGTTCTGCTCTGGGCTAGAACCTCACTGATGGAGGCCAGTAATTTCCTTTTGGTACAGTGACATTTGAAAAGCTCACAGATACACATAGGAATGGCTCTGTTTTCTTGGATTTGCACAATCTTTCTCCTTTTAAGCTCTGTGTATTTTTGATTCATCAATTTGAGCTATTGACTAGAAGTTTCAAGAGGGAATTGATTGTTTGGAAATATGGATAAAATTTAGTTTGGAGATAAACCATTAATCCTGGTGAATATATTGAAATATTTGTCTCTATCATAGATTTTGGGTTTAAATCAGTGGCAGGGTGTTGAAGTTTCTCCCACATGTCTTGCCACATGTTCATGCCCCGTATGAGCTCAAGCATACTGATTCAATTTTCTTATTCCCATTGGGCTAGTCACTGCTCTTTAAATACAGAGCAGTTACAGGTACAAATACCAGGTGCCAGGGCTCTTGTGTGATAACGAACCAAGCAACTCACAACTTAGCCCACTGACTACTGTGAAGTATGTCTGTGAGGTTCATACTTGGACCACTGCTGTATAGCCTAAGAAATTACTGACCAGAATTTTTAGCTGAAAGAAGTTCAAGGCTTATAGTGACTACAGTCAGCCTTTGTATGTAAAGTCAATTCTTTTCTAGAAGAGAAACCCAGAGACCTGGCCTCAAAGAATTCTTGCAGATAAAATTGTAATGACATGGAGAACAATAGCATCACAATATACATGTGGACTGAGCCAACACAATCCAAATCAGTACAAACAATGAAATAAATAATGCAACCTGCAAAGGCAGCAGACATCAGAATTAGCACTCACATGGTTCATGCAAATACTTGTTTCTCAAAGAAAGTTACCCAACCAGGTACTTTTCACATACTTCAACTTTTATTAAATTTTATATCTCTGATTACATAAATTGTTGCATAGAAAATTACAGAAGAATGAAAGGAAATAAAAATTATCTCTAAACCCACTCTTTACAGAGAAGCCTTTTGTCCAACTTATCCAAAAATTCAAATCAGACTTCTAGCAACATATCTATTAACTATTGTCTATTTATCTATCTCAAAATTGTTCTTTAACTCTACGTACACACATGTTAACAATGATTAGTTGAGTATTCCAAATATGGATAATAAATTTCTCCTACATTCATTTCTGTGTTTTCTAATTTTAGGTGCAATGAAATTGTATAATTTTATTTTGATAAATTAGTGTGTAAATAAAACTAATCAATAAAACTAATCTAATATTAGCAACAATTGTAGCAGAAGAAAACAAATGTGAAAACATAAATATATTATATGAGTTTATACAAATTACAAGCCTATTTCCAAATATATCACAAACTTGTTTATTAAAGAGAAAATTCAGAAAAAAAATCATAATGCACGTATGTCATAATGTTAATGCACACAGTGGTCACAAACTTGGTAAGAAAAGCCATCACACATTAAAAGCTAAGAAGAAACCAAATAACAAATTCTCTCAAAGCATATGCTATTTGGTTAATAATCCACTAAAAATGCTTAACCTCACTAGTACTCAAATACATGAGAGTAAAAGAGATGTTTTTGCAATGAAAGTAACATCATAAAAAAAAACCTTGTTTGATTTTATGATTGAAATATGACGGCAATTTTTTTCATCATTAAAGTGTTGGGTTGCTACTTCTGCAGGGCAATGCATCAGTTCTGAAAAAAAGTGATCAAATGCCTCCCCATTGGAACTGCCCTTAAAAGTGTATTTGAATCCTGCTCTCTTTTTGTACTAGTCATATTGGACCTTCAGGTTTTTGAATGTGCTTACTCCTCCTTGCCTCAAGACTCAGTACCTGCTGGTTTCCCACTTCACATCCCTCCTGCTCTGCCTACCTCACTCCTACTAGTCATTCAGATTTCAAAGTAAGGCACCTTCACTTCAGTGACGCCTTATTCTGAGGACCAAGTCATGTGCTCAGCAACTTTTAGTTTTTCATTTCTAATACCATAAATATAAATCTTTAAGTTTCTATTTTTGCCATTTATTTGTTTTTCTACTAGAATATATTATCCATTATATTTGTGCTTTGTTTGGTACTATATCCTCAACATCTAGCAGAGTTAGCATTGAAATCTATTTCTTGAATGAATGAATAGTAATCATGTTCTACAATACTCCTACTATGCTTATTTATATCAGTGGAAAACTGAAGACAACAGAAATACAAGTAATAAGATAAAGATTGAGGATATTATTAACATCATATATCTTTAAGATTATGCATCCTCAGAAATGACAAATAGTTTTTTAAAAAGTGGAAAAATTAACAAATTCTAATGTAATCTATGTAGAGAGCACAATTGTTTATATGATATAATTTCAAAAAGTCAACCTTGTAAATTTGGTTGGGTAGGGGCATTAGTTTTCTTTTCTATTATTTCTTAACTATCTGTACATCCCAAACTTATTAGTTTAAAGATATAAAAGCAATGATTTGGAAACCTTATATAAAACATGGATTAATCGATAATATTTAGAAATATTCCAGCCATCAGGCAGTAAGTACAAGATCAAGGCATTTTTGGAAGTTGCAAAAAATGTCACTAAGTTCATATCCTGGGTTGGATATAAAAATACGTTTTAAAAATCTACATTTGAACTATGTCTCTGAGTATAAGTCTGTGTGTATGAATGCATGTTCTGTGTGCATGAAACTCAAGAGCAGAACATTTCACACCATACAAAATTTTATCCTGAGTTCAATTTTGTCCCTTGGCCAGGGGCCATGTTGAGTCCTTTGCATCAGAACTTCCAATAGGTTTTTTACTCAACTCTCATTAGCTCATTACCTTGCTTCATGTCAGATCACTGTATTTGAAGGGTGTAAAGACTCATCTCGTTAGTGCTCTATTTATGACTATGAATACTGCTACTATATCAACCATAGCGCAGTAAAAAATGGATGTTATATTTTAAGCAGACAAAATAAAACCAACTTAAAAAAAATTGAAGTAGCACACTCAGATGTCCTGCTGTCTGTCCCTCACTTCCATGTCCTAAATTTCAAGATTGATTATGACTTCCTTTGTATTGCTAATTTTGTTGGGTCTTGTTAGGAAATGGATGTCTATCCTTCATGGAAGTTGAGTAAAACACAATGAAAACTCTTCTTTAAATGCTTATTCTCACTGCCAGTCTTTAAAGTGCATACTCTCCAAGGGGATGTTTTCTATGGGAGGCAAACGGGACAAGTTGCAGGGCAGGAACTCTACCAAACTGCTGAATTTCATGTGAATCTCATCAAACAGTGAAATTCCTAACATATATTTAGGATTTCAGTGATGTTCAATAACACAGTTAAAAACCAGTGGAGGAATTCTGTGCAAGGGAAACAGATTTTCAAGAATTTCTTCAATGAATTATTTTCCCAATTTGTCTATGTGACCCTGAGGTTTCTCCCTTTCTCACCACATTTTAATTGCTTACTATCCTCAACGAGGCTTGCTTTAGTTTGCTGTTTCCTAGAATTGGGGTAAATGAGTGACCCCAGGAAGGGATACACATGTTTGTTATTCCAAAAATGAACATGAGTTTGTTTTCTGGCACAGTAAAATATGATATTTCTATGGCATAGCCTATAAAATGCAAGATAAAGAAAATGATGAAAGATACCATCAGTTTCATTGCCCTCACATGAGCTTCAGTGTTGGGGTCTCTGAATCCTGCAAATCCCAATTGATTTGCATCTGTCTTTTATGTGTCCAAAGGGAGATAATTAACAAGAAACATGTTAATTAAGAATAGTGTGAAGATGAAAAAGACTCCTTCTATATTTTGCAAAACCTGTTGAATAAAGTATTCATTTTTATGCATGTTGAATTGCCAGGTTGTGTTTCTGTTCTTCATTTTATTATCATTAAAAGCCTTCTTGACTTGTGGAAGGGTAACTAACCATGAAATAAGCAAAGATCCCATCGTAAGAGAAAGAATTCTACTGATTCTCATTTTCAACCAGAGGAATATGTAGTGAGAAAAGTTTGCTATTTTCAGGAAATAGAAGACGTTGAGGCTTGTGGCAAACCAGGTAGTTGATTGATTGATAATTACCCACATGTAGCTAATATATTCAATTAGGTTATGAGAGTAATACCTATCTGGAGGGAATACCCATGTAAAGCCATCTATTATTATTATCCATATCAGACAAATTCTAGAAATAGCTAAGCCTGTGAGAATGAAGCCAAGCATAGAGAGTTTCCTCAAGCATAGTTGATGCAGTACACAAGTGCAATAAACCCGTTCCCTAAAACTCCTAGGATTTTTACACAACAGCTGCAACAACAAAAAAGATGCCTTCCGCTACGCTTAGCATATTGTTCAATCCTTAATTTAGATTCTGTTACTTCTATTTTAGATTACCTGTCACAGACTGGGCATATATTGGCTGCCTGATGGAAGAGTGCTTTCCTTCTCTTTCATTATACAAAACTTAAAAGTGCCCCAGTAATGCCTGTAATAGAATTAGAAATATCTTCATGGACAACCCTCCAATTACATGTGTAAAACTTAGTTCATTTAGGAAAGGTGTAGTCAGCCTAAAAGCTTACCTACAATTTGTTAAAATGCAAATGAAAGTTTCTGTTTTATATATTTTACATGTTCTCCTGAGACATTTGCATTCATTGTATATAATTGTAGAGAATGAAAGTCAAGCAAGTAACTTCAGGATACAAAACACAACAGGAATTAAAATTTGATGATCTTTTCAACATCAAATATCCTCACTTATATTGTTTGTAATCAAAGTTTAGATATATAAATACAAAGTGCTACATAGAAAAAATACATGAACTTAGCCATTATAGACTCTTTGATACTTAATTTGATTTTTAGTTATAATTTAAGTTCAACTCTGAGTATTTTAATTTTCACAATTATCTCACAAAGTTGATGCTGGAGTTTTTATACTCAGAGTTATTACATCCACAAATGCAGAAGATTATATTGACAACCAGTGATACGAGGGGCTCTTAGGAATAATCTCTTCCTTTGATATATTTTACTTTGATGGCTCATTATTTAGTATTTATTAAATGTCTAAATATACCAATTTCTTTTCAGCTCACTGAGAAAAAATAGTAGTAGACAGGGTATTATATCTTTTGTTATTTATGGAATTTGTGTTCTAATGGAGGAGGCAGAAAACCATCAGGTAAAGGCTGAAGCATTATATTAATTCCAAATAGAAAGGGAAATCCAATCTTTAGTGATGCCTTATTATGTACCCAACACTATGTCATTTTCTCATTTTAGCTTCACAAAAACACTTCAGACCTTTAAGATAGGGACTGTATTTATCTTTTGTAAAAAATGAATAAGCTTATAGAAAAACTTTTTCCCAGTTATGCTAGCATGAGTTCATGAATGAAATTACACAATGAGTTCACAATGAATTGTCATCGAATATAAGAACAGCCTTTAAATTATAGTTAGCAAAATAAAACAGACAAACCAATGAAAAGCAAGAGGCAAACAGAGAATTCACATGGACTGCACATATTGGAACGACCAATGAGAATATGTATGGATGTATTCACTATGTACATGCTGTTTAAAAAACAGGATGCAATTTCAGAAAAGGGCAGCAAAAAAAGACTATCAGAAAAAATGGGAATATATAGGGACAATTTTTGAAGAAATGAAGAATAAAATCTCATTAAACATAAATGGACTAACTAAATACTTCAAGTAAAAAAACTAGTATCAACCACAAAGATTTTAAAACTCCAACAATATACTGCCTACAAGAAATACAATTTAAATATAAAACATCAGAAGTCTTGAAATTATAATGATAGACTAATAGACAATGCCATCATTACTCGAAATAAATCTGGTATAGTTCTATTGATTTCTAGAAAGGAGGACTTTTAGTTAAAAATCAACACTAGAGAACAAATGGGGAGTGCGTTTTATGATTGTAAAAATGCTCAATTTAGCAAGAAGTCGTAACAGTTCTAAATTTTAGGCAACAAATAATCTATAAAACATTTTGAGCACTAAGAGAAAAAAAATCAGGCAGTGAATTACTACACCCACCCTACAGAAAATACTTTTTTTTTTAATAACAAGCTCATCTGCAGCTTGTCACAGTCAGACTTTCTGCTGAAACTTGTGACCACTGGAGAGACTATGGAAGTATTTTATGGAGGGCCCTTTTACTGTGGGCATTGCCTTTAGACCTTGCTAGAGAATACCTTGGTATGCAAGGTCAATGAACTAGGCAGTATTGTTTCAAGGTGACATCATTCTTGTCATGCAATTGGCTATTATCCTACCCTCCATAACTCTATAGTATAGATAGCTGTTTTGGAGTCTTTTGTGTGTAGATACATGAAAGAGAATCTCTGACATGCCTTACCACATATTTATGGACCATACTAGTTAGTACATAATCATTCCCTTTTCTTGTTCCCATTGAACTAGCCACATATTAGGCTTTTGAATATAGCCCAGTTATCACTGCAAATGCCAGGTGCCAGGGTTCACGTGTAATTACTAACCAAGCAGCTCACAATTCACCTTACTGACTACTCTGATGTACATCTATCTGTGCCGTGGTCCAAGTAGAGGGATTTTCCTGCTGGAGCCATCTGTACACCAACCTTCATCTTGGATGGCTAACATTCATTCTCTTACTGGGTCAGACACTGGAGCAAAATGGGGTAGAGACGTGTTCTTTGGATTTAACAAGTCTACTACAGCATGTAATTCTGGGCTTAAGGTACTCATTGCCAGAGCACTTTAATGTTGTAATTAATAATTACAATGTTGTTAATAGGTATGCCATTTATTCAGTGTAGGTTTCTGGGCAGCAGAAGTGGGTCATTTGTATTTTCCTTCTGTCCATCCTTTGATTGATAGACCCAGTCTCACAGTCACTAGAATGGTCTTTGTGAATGATTCCACCTGCCATACAGCACAATATATAGTATATTATTGGCACTTGCTGATAAATGTAGAGTATCTAGCTTTGTCTCCTCCTCATAATTATGACCAAAATCCTAAAGAAGGTGATGCACCATACTCTGTTTGCCTTAAGTCATACTCATACCCTTAGGAGTGGCAGTAATGTCAAAGGCACAGCAATGCTCTCTAAAGGGGTTCCTAGGTCTGACGCACTAGCACTTTTGCTCATTCAGAAACTTATTGCTGTAATGTGTCCCAGTCCCAATGTGCCCCTTTTCTAATAACTCTATAGGGTGGTCTTAATCACTGGGCTAAAGATGAGAAAAATAACTCTCTAATAACTCAAAAGACTAACAAAACTTTGGATTTCTTTTACTGTTTTCAGAGTTGGAAAATGTTGGACTTTGTCAATTACTATACCTGGTATTAAAGTTGTCTTACCTAATGCTCAGAACTCCACTACAGGCCCTAAGTCTTAAATATTCTGGGAGTTAATTGCCCATCCCCATTCATACTGATGAGCACATAGTACTATAAGACTTTCCTGCAACACATTAAAATCTTCAAAGATTAACACAAACTTGTCCATATAATAAAATCTAGGAAGAGAAGATGAGAATGAAAACAAAGACACTTCTTTATCCACTATTCCATGGCAAATCCTGGGGCTGTGAAGATGTCCCTGGGGCAATACTCAAAATGTCATTGGAAAACCTCACCAGGTGAAAGCAACCTGGTCTTCTAATTGTTTGAAGAGAGGAATGCTGAAAAAGGCATCAGCCAAATCTAAGACAGCATGATGTGTTCTAAGCATAGACTTTATGTGTTCAACTACCTGAGTAATACTGGGTCTGACAATCAAGTCTGCCTGCTCATCCTGGAAAAAGTGCTACATAGTTCATGACTGAATATCATTAGGGTTAGCAGAAGATCAAGGGGAATACTTTGAAGGTAATGCTATTCATCAAGGTAGGTACCATCCTTTCTAGGATGAGTTTGTGAATTTCATTGTCAGACCTGCATTAGGTATGGCTGGGCTTACCTTGCTCAATCCCCAATAATCCACAGTCATCGACCAGGTCCTGTCTGGTTTGTGTATAAGCCAGAGAGAACAGTTAATGGGACATTTGTCAGTAGGTACATTAATTTCAGCATGCTCTATCTCAGACAATTTGTATTGTTTAACTCTGACAACCTACCCAGGGATAGGAAGTTGTAGGGGTTCCCACTTTGTCTCTTCCCTGAGAACAGCCTTTACCTTGAGGATCTTCAAACTGAGTTCTCCGCTGAAGTTTGCAAAGTCATTCCTAACAGAGTATCTATGCCCAAAATGTGTTCTGGAACAGAGGAAATAAACACCATATATGGAGAAAGGGGGAACTTTTCCAGTATCTAGATGTAATAAAGTCAATTCATCTGGATCATTTGCTCTTTGTGACCATCAATGGCAAACAATTGACAATAGTGTCTTTCCATATTCCAATGTATTAAAGTACATTGTATGCTAAAGCCCTGGTCTCCTTTTTTATTTTAGTAGGAATAGTAAATGTTGAGCTCAATATGGGAACTGTGGTTGGCCCCTATTTCTTAAACATGGGTTGGAACTAATCTCAGGCCTAGAGTAGAATCTAGTCCTGATAGACCAGGGCAATAGAATGATCAAGGAGTTGAGTTGTCTTCCTCGCCTGCCAGAAGGCAGAAGGAGGGACAGAACTGTTGTTCAGGCTGTGGTTCCCGGAATGAGGCTGCTAATACAGGATTAGGGTGCTTGTCTATATTTTTCTCAGACTGTCTCTGCTCCCAGTGATTCATGCTACATTTGCTACAACATAATTCTTATTGCTTCCTTTCCTCATTTCCCTTCCTCTGTGGGTTTTCTATTTGCCCTTTTAAGCTTTTATGAGGTTAGGACGGGACTGGTTGCTCCCAAGTCTGCTATGGCCTCTCCCACATCATATACATTCTTTTCCACTATAGGACTCAACAAAGATAGCAAAGGGCTGTGCCATTCTCTCTTTACCTCCTGTAGCAATTTATTTTTCACCTCAGCAGTAAAAAAATGCCTTTATTAGGTCCTATAAACAGTTTTTAACTGCTTCATTCATTTAACTGGATGAAGCATAGACAGTTTGCTTCATTCCTAATTCTTGGAGAAGCCGCAGGCCCTCTTCAATTGACTGTCAGGAGGTCTACCCTCCTGGTAAATCTCATTTATTATGCCAAGCCTCTCTTATTGTTAGAATAATCCTATTCCCCACAATCATTCCTTGTGTTTGCCTTGTGTTATGAAGATGTTGCTGCACAGCTGTGTGAGTGGTGATGCCCCTGATTTTTCTCCTTCATTTTGAGCTAAAAAATACCCTATCACCCTCTGTGTCCCCACAGAGAACTAACTAAGCTGTCAGGGGTCCTCCAAGTAGTCATTTAGAGGCTTCTGCAATCTCTAAGAGTCTGCACAGTGTATTCCCTGACACTAAGTCTCCTGACTTCTTTGAAGCCCATTTGTAGTACTTGTAGAAAGCTTTCCCTTTCCTTTGCATGGAGGGCGAGCTTGTCAGTGATCTCATTCGCCCTCCTTCTCTATGCCTTCTAGGCGTAAGAGTTTTTCTTTCTATAACATCCCCAGGAATTCTGGGTTTTCATATCCCAATTGAGCTTAGTTTGACAGATCTTATTTTGGTTGTTTCCATTTTTTCCCCTTGGGCAGACAATTCTACATGTTAATGTTTCAATTTTTGTTTCTTTGTCTTCAGTTGTTTCCACGAATTAGATGTAAGGAGAAAAGTGAAAAGGCACAGGTGTTTTACTAGTTGAATTTCTTCCTCTGGCTGTTTAGTTTTTACTTCCATTCCTAGGTGGGCCTTTGTTGCCCAAAACATGGCTTTCACAATTGGTCAACTCACTGCTGTGGTATGTGTGGCCCTCAGTCAGTTAAAAACTGTCCTAGGCTAGCAGACATTTTCAGGGCACTCAAGTACTCAACTCATGCAAAGGTTCAAAAGCATCTAACAAACAGGCCACCCCACCCCATATAGACATTTCTGGTCATCCTGAGATTTCTTAAACTAGATGCTTCATTCCATTTATGCAATTCTTGGTACCCCCTGCTTCCAGAGGGCTCATCAGATGTTCTATGATGAGCAGGTGTATGCCAATCTATTGCAAAAGGCAGAGGGAGCTGAAAGACTGAACAAAGAGGCTGACAAACCCATTTTTTAGAAAGAAATATTTAATGGAGACTTGTGAACAATAGCAATGTCTTGGGCTACTGCCCTTCAATAAGGATCCTATGTATAGCAAGGTTGGAGGATAAAATTTGTACAGCTGATCATGCCTCAGATTTTCTTGGTGAATCTATGAACACTGTTGAGTGTAGGTAAGTGTCTTTTCCAGGAGTTATCTAGGTTATAGGCAGCAAACATTGGTCATAGTGGTGATTTTGCGTCAAGATGGCGTGACTCTTGCCAAGGAATGAGCTCTTTTCTCTCATTGACACATACTAATTTATGTATTTATGTGATACATAGTCATGTTTCCATACATACAATGTTTAGTGATCAGACCCGGATAATTATCGTATCCATCAGTCTAAACTTTTATCATTTCATTATGTTGTGAACCTTCATATCCTATGTCTAGACATTGGAAGTGGTACATTCTTGTTAACTATAGTCATCCTACAATGGTAAAACATTAGAAATTATTCCTCCTATCTAGAACTAATTTTGTATCCTTTAACAAACTTCTCCCCATTCCTGCCTTTGTTCTACCCTTTCCAGTCTTTAGCATCCTCTGGTCTACTTATACTTTTATGAGATCAACTATTTTTAGCTTCTGTGTATGAGTGAGAGGATGTGGTATTTTAACTGCACATTCGAAGCTCATTTCATTTAACGTAATGCCCTGTAGTTCTGTATGTGTATCTGTGAATGGCAAGATTCTTTTTTTTTTTTTTTTTTTTTTTTTTTTAGGTAACAATAGTGTTTGTATATCCTACCCATTTTTAAACAAGTTATTTAGTTTTAAATGATTATGTATAGGTAGGAGAAGATATCTGGCTTGGGCCTCTCGAAAGCTAGAAGTGACATTTGATACTATCAATAAACCCATACCCCTAAAAGGTAATCCATTAATGAGAAGACAAGAAAATAATATATATCCAGCCAACGGTTACGAGTATAAGTACTTACCTCTCAATCACAACACTGAATGAAAGAGGAAAGTAAAGACCTGTCATTCTGAGAGTTTATAATAATATCTTTTCAAACATATATATTTGGGACCAGAACTTGTGCTCTATATAGCTTAAGAAATTAAGCTCTGTATTATACCTCAAGAAATTACCAACTGAAAACTTTAGCTTAAAGTTCAAGGCTGGTAGTGACCCCAGTCAGCCTTTGCAAGCAAAGTCAAATCATTTCTGGCTGAGTACACTGTAAACCTGACATCAAAGAACAATCACAGATAAATGTTTAATGAAACAGTCCAATACAGAATCACAAAATACAGGCAGATTGAGACAGCACAATCAAAATCAGTACAAATACCAGAGTAAATAATCATACCTGCAAAGACAGCAGACATCAGAGTTGGTACTTGCTTAGTTCACAGAAACACTAGGGAAGATTCTTTCTCTTATTTCTCAAGGAAAGTTAACCAGAAAGATACTTTTTTTTTTTTTTATCATTTCTTGTCTTTATTTAATTTTATATCTGTGATTACATAAATTATTACATAGAAAATTACAGAAGGTTAAAAGGAAATAAAAATTATCTTATTCCTGGCTCAAGCAGGTAAGGCGCCAGCCACATACACCTGAGCTGGCAGGTTCGAATCCAGCCCAAGCCCGCCAAAGAACAATGATGGCTGCAACTAAAAAAAATAGCCGGGCATTGTGGTAGGCGCCTGTAGTCCCAGCTACTTGAGAGGCAGAGGCAGGAGAATCGTTTGAGCCCAGGAGTTAAAGATTGCTGTGAGCTGTGATACCACAGCATTCTACCCAGGGCAACAGCTTGAGGCTCTGTCTCAAAAAAAAAAAAAAAAAAATTATCTTATTCCTACTGTCACAGATACATCCGTTCATCCAGTTTATAAATAAATCAAATTAAAACAGACTTCTAAGCAACAAACGTAATATCCATTTATCTATCTTGAAATCTTTCTTAAAATCTATGTAGAGACATGTTGACAATGATTAGTTGAGTACTGCAAAAGTGCATAATCAATATCTCTTTCATATATTTTGGTGTTTTCTAATTTTTGTCTCAATAAAATTGTATTATTTATGAAATTCTGTAATTTTAGAGTGAAAATTGGAGCAAGTTCTAAATGTTTCAGTATAACTACATGAATATTTGGCAAAAACAGTGTAGAAGAAAACAAACATTAAAACATAAATCTACTTACGTTTATATAAAGTAGAAACCTATTTCCTGAAACACCACTATGAAAGAGCAAATTAAGAAAAAATCATAATGCATAATATGTAGGAAAATCTTAATATATAAAGTAATCTCCAAGTTTGTAAGAAAAGCCATCACACAATTAAAGATGAGAAGAATACAAATGAAAAATCCCCCCAAAGCATATGGTATTGGATAACAACTCTCTAAAAATGTCTTTAGTGGTCAAACATATAAGAATTGCAGAGATGTTTTTGAAATTAAACTATTATCATTGGAAATAACAGCTTGCTTCATTTTGTTGCTGGAATAAAATATTTTATTTTTATATTATTTTAAAATAAAAAGTTATTAAATTGTCAGTTTTCTACTTCTACAGGGAAATGTATCAGTTCTGCAAAACAATTGATCAGATTCCTCCCCATTGGAATTTCCCTTAACAATATGTCTTAATACTGCTCTATCTACTAGTCTCGCTGGATCTTCGGTTCCTTTAACGCTCTAACCCCTTGTTGCCTGAAGATCTCTTTGCATATACTTCTTTCCTACCCTGAATCCCTCCTGCTCTGCCCACCTTACTCCTACTAAGTATTCAGATTTTGAACTACAGCATCTTAACCCCTGTGACATCTTCTTTACTCTTAGGACCAAGTCAAAAGTCATTTGCTTAACATCCTGTAATTTTCCTCCCCCAATACCATAAAAAAATAGTTTAGGTGATTTTTTGCTACTTATTTGTTTTGCTAAAGTATGTTATCAATTAAATTGGTGCCTTGTTCAGTACTATATTCTCACCATCTAGCAGAATTAGCGTTGAAAAAAATGTATCTTAAATTAATGAATGGCATTTATGCTCTACAATACTCCTAGTATCCTTATTTGTATCAATGCAAAACTGAAGACAACAGAAATACAAACAATATGACAAAGATTAAATGTACTATTAATATTATAGATAAGAAAGATTATGCATCCTCAAAAATGGTGATTACAAATAAATTTTTCAAATGTGGGAAATGAATAAATTCTAATTGAATCTACAGATAGAACATAATAGTTTATACTATATGATTTCAAATAAACCAATTATGTAAATTTGGCTGAAACTGGGTAATTCCATTAGTTGTTTTTTTTTTATTATTATTTCTTAAATATCTGTTCATTCTAAACTTTTTAGTTTAAAAATATATAAATATTGATTTGGGAGCCTCACATAGAGAATGGATTAAGCTTTTATATTCAGAAATATTCCAGCCATCATCAGTAAGTACAAGATCAGGGCATTTTTCAAAGTTGCCAAAATGTCACTTAGTTCATATCCTGGGTTGGATATAAAAATTCACTTTAAAAATCTGTGTCTGAAATATGACTCTGAGTACAAGTCTGTGTATGTGAATGTCTGTGTGAGAGTGTGTGTGTTGTATGAAACTCTAGAAGAAATTTTATATTTCACACCATTTGTATCAGTCTTATGTCTCTTGGTCAAGGATTCTGTTGAGTCCTTTGCATCAATACTTCTAGTAGAATCTTTACTCAACTCTAAGTGAGTAAAGAGTAAGATGTGTTCATAATTTTGCTTCCTCTCAAAGCACTGTTATCTGAAGAGTATCAAGATTCATTGCATTAGTGCTCTGATCCTATCTTCCATGAATATTCTCTGTTTACCTAGATGTTAGATATTAAACAGTGAAAATAAAAGCAACTTTTTAAAAGAATTAAAATAGCACTCCCAGTGGAAGCACCCATCTGTCCTCTTCCATGTTCTAAATGTCAAGATTGCTCATAACTTTCTACATCTTAGTTTCTTTTTCATTGGACTTCTTGGGGAATGGATGTCAATCTTTAAGAGAATTCAGAAAAAGCCAATGAAAAGTCTTATTTAAGATGCTCATTGTCATCATCATAATCTTTACAATGAATAGTCTCCAAGAGAATGCTCTTTCTCTGGGAGGTGCTTGGAAAGAAGTTGCAGGGAAGAAAATATACTAAACCGTGGAATTTGCTTGTGAGATTAAAATCTCATCAAAGAGTGAAATTTCTTAAGATGTACTCAATTATGGAGGATTTTAGTGATGTTCAGTAACACAGTTAAAAACCAGAGGTAGAATGCTGTGCAAGTGAAACAGATCGCCAAGGATTATTTCACTGGATTATTCTGCCAATCTGTCTATGTAGCTGTGAGATTGTCTCCTTTTTCATAACATTTTAATTTCTGCAGTATCCTCAAAGAGGCTTGCTTTAGCCTGCTGTTTCCCAGAATTAGGATAAATGAGTGACCCCAGGGATAGATGGCTGTGGTTGTCATTTCAGAAATGAACAGCAGTGTGTTTTCTGGGACAGTATAATATGATATTTTTATAGCATAGCCTATACAATACAAGGTAAAGAGAAATGATGAAAGATATCAGCACTTTCATTGCCTTCATGAGCTTCAGTGCTGGGGGTCTCTGAATCCTGTGGCGTTGAATTGAATCTTCCTGTTTTGTCTCCAAAGTGAAACGATTAACAAGAAACATGTAATTAAGGATAGTGTAAAGAAGAAAATGATTCCCAGATTTTTTGCAACGTGTTAAACAAAGAAGTCACTTTTTTGCATGTTGAGTTGCCAGGTTATGTTTCTAGTCTTCATTTTCTTATCATTAATATTCTCTGCAAGTTGTGGAATAGTAATTAAACATGAAATAAACAAAGATCCCTTTAGAAGCAGAAGGATTCTACTGATTTTATTTTTCAACCAAAGAAATATGTAGTGAGAAAAATTTGCTATCTTCAGGAAATAGAAGATGTTGAGGCTGGTGGCAAAACAGGTACTTGAATGATTCAAAATTACCCACATGTAACTTAAATATTCAAATAGGTTACTAAGGTAATACATATCTTCAGCGAATACATGCATCAATGCATCTATTATTATTATCCATAACAGACAAATTCTAGAAATTGCTAAGCCAGTGAGAATAAAGCCAAGCATAGAGAGCTTCTTCTTGACACAGTCAATGCAGTAAATAAGTTCAATAAACCCATTCCCTGAAACTCCCAGGATGGATTCAATAATTCCACCAACAATAAAGATGCCTTACACTATGCTTAGCATATCTGCCAATCCTTAGTTTAGATTCTGTTACATCTATTTTAGATTACCTGCTCCAGACTAGGCATATATTGGCTGCTTGATGGAACAATGATTTTCTTCTTTTTCTTTATATAAAGACTTAAAAGAACCCAGGAATGCATTCTGATGCAATCAGAAATCTCTTCTTGGACACCCCTCTACTTACATCTACAAAAATAAGCTGGTAAGAAAATGTGTGTTCAGATCAAACACCTGCTTATAATTTGTTAAGATGCAAATAAAAGTATCTGTTTCATGGATTTTACTTGTCCTCCTGAGACTATTTTGCATTCGTTAAATTGAATCACAGAGAACAAATATCAAACAGGTACTTACAGTATGCGAAACACAATGAATGTAAATATTTGACTTCATGTTTTTCAATATGAAATCATTCTCACTTGCTTGTAATCAGAGTTTATATATACAAATGCTATATAGAAGTATTAAACAAACTTAGCCATCATAGCCTCTTATTCTGAATGCTTAATTTGATTTTTCATGAGAATTTAAGCTCAATTCTGGGTCTGCTAAGTCACAAACATCTCACAAAATTGTTGCTGGAGTTTTGATACCCCTTATTATTACATCCATTAATAAAGAAGATTATATTGACCATTATAGACATGAAAGGCTCTTGGGAATAGTCTCTTCATTTAACATATTCTACTCTGATGGCACCCATCTATTCATTAATTTTCTAAATGTCTAAATACACCAAACTCATCTAAGCCTATTGAGGAAATACAGTAGTAGATAGGATCTTATGTCTTTTGTAATTCATGGAGTTTACATTATCATGGAAGAGGCAGGAAACAATCAGGTAAAGGCTAAAGCATTTATATTTATCTCAAAATTAAAAGTGAAATCTAACATATATTGATCCTTCATTATGTTCCCAGCACTATGTTAAGTACTTTATTGTCATTTTTTTACTTTAAAATTCATAAAAAGACTTCAAGCCTTTAAGTAGGGACTATATTTATCTTTATTTTAAAAATGAATAAGCTTATGGAAGAGCTACTTTTTATTTATGCTGGCATGAGACTCATAAATAAAATTGCACAATGAGTTCACAATGAAATATCATCAAGCAGAGGAACAGACTATGAACTACAGTTAGCAAGACAAAATGAACAAACCAATAAAAAGCAAGCAGCAAACTGAGAATCCACATAGACCACATATATTTGAATGAATAGATAGGAGAATGTGTATGTATATATCACTGTAATTGCTATGTACATACAGTTTAAGAAACAGGATGCAATTTCAGAAAAGAGCAGCAATAAGAGACTATCAGAAAAATATTGGAACATTTGGGGACATTTCTAGAAATGAAAAATAAAATTATATTAAACGTAAATGGACAAACACTTTAAGTAAAGAAACTATTAGTGACAGCAAAGATTTAAAAATCTGACAATACACTGCTTACAGAAATTCAATTTAAATTTTAAAAAAGGAAAGCTTAAAATTAAAATGATGAAAAAATAGACAATATAAACATTATCTAATAGAAATCTGGTATAGTTATAATGATACCATGCAAAGTAGACTCTTGGATAAAATTTGATGTTATAGAACAAGGAGAGTATATTTTATAATGATAAACATGCTCAATATAACAGGAAGACATAACAGTTCTAACATTTACAAATGAAATAAACTAAAAAACTTTTATATTAGTAAAAGTAAAAAAAAAAATGACAGTGGATCACCTCACCTACCCTAAAAAAACATTCTTTACATATAGTAAGCTTTTAGGGAAAATATGTACAGCTTGTCACAGACTATCTGATGAAACTCATGACCACTTAAATAAGCATTTTATGGTGGACTATTTATGCTATGAGCACTTTTTAATGGCCTTGCTAGAGAAGATCTTGGTATGCATAGTTTTGTTTAAAGATGGCATCACTTCACAACTCAATCGGGTGGATAGCCATTTTTTAGGTTTTTTTTTTTTTGTGTGTGTGTGTGTGTGCGTGTGTGTGTGGTCACATAAAATAGGGTTAAATCACCTGCAGGGTGTTGCCTCTTCACCCATATGTCCTGCCACATATTTATGCCCCATACTAGTTCATCTGTAATCACTGTCTATTCTTCCCACTGGGCTAGCCACATAATTAGGCCTTTGAATATAACCCAGTTAGTGCAAAGTATCAGGGGCCAGGACTCATGGGTGATCACTAATTAAGCAGCTCACAACTCAGCCCACTGACTGCTCTGCTGTATAGCTGTGTCATTAGTCCCAGTGAAGGGGTGTCCCATGCTGGAGCCATCTGTACACCAAGAATCATCAGGGATGAGCAAATCTGCTTTTCTTACTGTGTCAGGCACTGGAGGAAAAGGGAGTAGAGAGGTGTTCTTTGGTTGTTCAGAGGTAACAGGATCAAAACCAGCATGCAATTTGTGTTTCAAGGACTCACTGCCAGAAAACTTCATTATTATAAATAGGCATACCATTTAATAAAGGTAGATGTGTGGGCTACAGCAGAGGTTTGTTATTTGAACAAGCCTTCTATCCATTCCTTGATTGGTAGACCCATTCTCACAGAAACAAGAAAGTTCTTAGTGAACAATTCTATCTGCTGTAAGAATAATGTACTGTTAGCAGTTGATCAAGGGTAGAGTATCTGGCTTTGGCTCCTTTCCGTAATTATGACAAAAATCCTAAAGGAGTTGATTGTACCATATTGTGGGTGCCCAAAGATGCATTAATAACCTCACAGGCATGGCAATGCCCTCTAAATGTTATCTAAGACTGATGTCTGTTATACTAGCACTCTAGCCTGTTTAAAAGCTTCTTGCTGAGTTATGACCCAGTCCCAATGTGTCCTCTTTCCTCTAAGTCTATTGAGTGGTCTCAAAAATTGAGTTAAAGGGGGGGATAAATGTTCCCTAATAATGAAAAAGGTAGAAGAATATTTGGATTCTTTTACTGTTTTTAGAGTTGGAGATTGTTCAACTTTGTCAATTATGGTACCTGGTAGCAAGGGAGTCTTACCTGACCCTATAAACGGCTCTAAAGGTCCTGGGCCTGAATTTGCTGAGAGTTGATTGCTCATCCCCATTCCTATAGGTCAGCACATAATGCTGTAAGAATTTTCTGTAAAATTTACAGAGGTTAACATAACATTGTCTGTGTAATGAAATTTGGGTAGAGAAGATGAGAATGAAGACAAGGACACTAGTTCAAATCCATGAAATCCTAGGACTGGGAAGATGTCCATGGGGCAATGCTTGAAAAGTCCACTGGTGACCTCACCGGGTGAAAGCAAACTGGTCTTGTGACTGGTGAGAGGAATGTTAAAAGAGGTTTCAGCCAAATCTCAAACAGCATGATATGACCCCCCAATGCACACACTTGTGTTGACTACCTGAATAGTATTAGGAACTACAGCATGTATAACTGGGGTTTCCTTGTTCAAGCTGCAATAACCCACAGTCAGCCACCGGCTACTGCCTGGTTTGTGTACAGACGAGAGGGAGCAGTTAAAGGGACATTTTACTGGGTGGATAATGCATGCACCTTTGCCAGTTCCTCAATAGTTGCATTTTATTTGAGCATGCTGTCCCCCGGTCAATTGGTAGTATCTAATTTTAAAGCCCACTCAGGGATAAGGAGTTATGGGGTCCCCATTTTGTATCTTGCTTGAGAACAGTCTTCACCAAGTGCACCTTCAATCTGAATTCTCCCACTGAAGTTTGCAGAGTCTTTCCTAATAGAATATCTATGGCTAAAATATTTTTAGGAAAAGGTGAAATAAATAAGATATGTGGGGCAGGGGGAGCTTTATTATACATAAATGCAGGAAGTCCTTTCATCTGGATCTTTGGTTCCCCATAACCATCAGTGGAAACCATTGACAAGACTGTCTTTTCATATTTCCATGGATTAATGTACATCGCGCTCCAAAATCTACTAAGGCAATAGTCTTCTCATTTTGGGAGGAATAGTAAATGGTGAGCCCAATTTGGGGTTTCCGCTTGGCCTCTATTACTCGAACATGGAGTTAACCTTGGTGCCACTACTAATCTCAGGCCTGGGGTGGGAACCAGTTCTGATTGCACAGGGCAGTAGAAAGATTAACAGGTGACTCATCTTCCTCGTCTACCAGACGAAGGAAGTGAAGGGACAAAACTTCTGCTCAGGCTGTGGTTCCCTCTGTAAGGCTGCTAGTACAGTATTAGGTTGCTTGCCTATATTTTCTTCGGGTGTTGCTGCTCCCAATAATTCATGCCACATTTTCTTCAGCATGACTTTTTTGTTCCCTTTGCTTGTTTATCCTTCTGTGTATTTTCTTTTTCCCCTTCCTCAGCTTTTGTGAGGTCACAAGTGGACCCTGTGCCTGGCTTTCCGGGTTTCTACCAAGTCTGCTATGGCCTCTCCCACATCATGTACTCCATTTTTCACTATGGGACATATGGAAGATAGCAAATGACTGTACCTTTATTGTGGCTAATTTATTTTCCATCCTGTAGCAATTTCTTCTCTATCCCTACAGTAAAAATTGCTTTATCAGGTCCCGCAGAAACCTCAATGTAGACGGTTTGTCTTGTTCTAATTCTTGAAAAGTCTCTGGAACTCTTCATTGACTTCCAGGACATTGTCCCTCCTGATAATTCTCCTTCCTTAGGCTGAGCCTCTCTCATTGCTAGAATAATCCTGCCCATAAGTGCTTTGTGTTTTGAGGGTTTTATACAGGGCTGCATGGATGATGGTGTTGCTCATTTTATCTGCTTCATTTCAAGCAAAATAAAATACATCAGCCTTTGTGTGCCCCAGTAGGACCATCCAAGCAGTTGGGGGCAACCCAGGTAGTGTTTTAAAGACCTCTGCAGTCTCTAAGAGTCAGCTGCAGTGCACTCCCTGATATTGAGTCTCCTGAATGGCTTGACCCCATTTGCTGCAGATGTTAAGCTTCCTCTTTCCTCTGAAGAGGAGTGAGCTCACTGGTGATCCCGTTTGCCCTTCTCCTCTAAGCCTTCTAGGTTGTCAGAGTCTTTCTCTCGTAACATCCCCAAGGATGCCAGGTTTTCACATCTCAGTTGGGCTTACTAGTGAGAGCTCTGAGTTTTGGTCATTTTCAGATCTTTCCCTTTGGGCAGATTATGCTCCATGATAACATTTTAATTTTTGTCTGGATCTTCAATTTTGTCCATGATGTTAGATATATGGAGAAGGAAGGAAAGACGCATATTCTTTTCTAGCTTCAGTTTCTCCTCTGGCTGTTTAGTTTTGCTTCTGCTCCTGGTTGGGCCTTTGTTGGCAAAGGAACAATTCACAGAAGAGGCCAATCACTGCTATGGCCATCTGTGGGCCTGCTTTATCACAGGGCACTCCACAGCAGTCAGTTAATAATTTCTCAGAGCCAACTGACATTTTCAGGGCATCCCTGCACTCGCAGGAAGTCCACAGGCATATAACACTCGAGCTACGCCACTGCACACAGGCGTGTCTGGCCATCTGTGATTTCCCAGACGCTTCATTCCCTGTACCCACTCTTGGCCTCTTGGCTTCTGGATGACTCCTCAGATGTTCTAAAGTGAGCAGGTGCGTGCAGATCACCAAAGGTGGCGGGAACTGAGAGACCAAAGCAAGAGGCTGACAAATCCAGTTTCTCAGAAAAAAATATTCAGTAGGCGCTCATGAACAGAAGCAGTGTCTCGAGCAACTGCCCTTCAAAAGTATCCTTTATATAGCAAGCTTTTAGGATAAAGACATGAGTAGTCCATGTCTCAGACTTTCTTGCTAAAACTCATGACTAATGGGGAGGTTGGACAACATGATTTTAAGGGCTTTCCTAGGTTACAGGCATTGTCTGAAGACCTTGCTGCAGAACACCCTGGTATGCAGGAGTAAAACATTGGTCTTCATGGCAATTTTGTTTCAAGGTGGCTTCACTCTTGTCAAGCGATGGACTGTTTTCTTTGAAACATAGTATGGGGTACATAGTAATGTTTGTATACTTGGGATGTTTAGTAATCAGATCAGAGTAATTAACATACCCTCATCTTAAACTTTTATCATTTTTTTGGTGCTGGAAGCATTCAACATTCTCCTTCTAGCCATTTGAAACTGTATAAAATATTACTGTTAAGTATAGTCACCCTCTAGTGGTATAGAACACTAGAACTTACTCCTCCTAACTAGCTGTAATTTTATACTCGTTAACATATTTCTTCCTATCCCTGCTTTTACTCTACTCTTTCCAGCCTTTAGTATCCTCTGTTCTACTTTATACTTCCGTGAGATCAGGTTATTTTAGCTTCTATACACAAGTGAGAAGGTGTGGTGCTTAACTTTCTGTTCCTGGCTCATTGCATTTAAAATAACATCTTCCACTTTTGTTCATGTTGCTGCGAATGACAGGATTTCAATCATTTTTTGATTGTTATTGCTGACTAGTATTCCATAGTGTGTTTATCTGTTTGTGAATGAGTGTTTCTGTTTTAAGGGACCATGTGCACGTAGGAGAAGATACACGGCTTGGGCCACTCCAAAGCTGGAAATGAGATTTGACACTATTGTCACAATAAACCCAGACCCTTGGTTTTTGGGAAAATGAGAAAATAATGCATGTGCAGCAGAAGGTTACAAGTGGGAGTAACTGTAATGCTGAATTGAAAGAGGAAAGATCTCTCATTCTGAGAATTTCTAATAACGTCCTTGCCGCATATGTATTTGGGACCAAAATTTCTACTCTGTATAGCCTAAGAAATCATAGGCTGAAAATTTTAGCTTAAAGAAGTTTAAGACTTAGTGACCCTAGTGAGCCTTTGCAAGTAAAGTCAAATGCTTTCTGGCAGAGTGCATTGTAAACCCACCTCAAAGAGCTCCCACAGATAAAATTCTAATGTAACAGAATCCAATATAGAATCACAAAATACATGAGGACTGAGCCAACACAATCAAAATCAGTATAAACAATGAAGTAAATAATCAGAACTGCAAAGGCAGAAGACATCAGAGTTAGTACTTACACAGTTCATGTAAGCACTCGGAAAGATTCTTTTTCTTGTTTTTCAAGGAAAGTTAATCAAACAATATTTTTCACATATCTACTCTTTATTTAATTTCATATCTCTGATTACACAAATTATTGCATAGAAAATTATAAGAAAACTAAAAAGTAATAAAAATTATCTCACTATTCACAGGTAATTCATTAATCCAGCATATATACATAAATCAAATCAAATAGATTATAAGCATCATACTTATTATCTTTACCTTGAACTCTTTCTTAAAATTCATGTAAAAACATATGCATGCATATTAACATTAGTTGAGTAGTGCAAGTGTCATAATCAGTTTCTCTTCCATACATGTCTGTGTTTTCTAACTATGTAGGCAAAATTGTTATTTTATAGTAAAAAATGGAGTTACTGATAAATAGGTATCAACAAAACTGAGCTAATATTAGCAAAAGTAGCAGCAGAAAAAAATAAATAAAAATGTTAATCTATTTGGGCCCACACAAATTTCAAATGTATTTTCCCAAACATTATGAAGTTGTTTAGAAAAGAACATATTAAGAAAAAATAATTTTGTGCATATGGCCCAGTATTAATGTATTAAGGGGTCACAAAATTGGTTAGAAAAACCACCAGACATAAAAAGATAAGAAAGAAAAAAAAAAAAGGAACAATTTCCCAAAAGCATATTCTATTGGTCAATAATATTCTAAAAATGCTTACCCACACTAGTAATCAAATATGTGAAAATTAGAGAGATGGTTTTGTAATTAAGGTAACAGCATTAAAAATAACAATCATGCTTGATTTTACAATTGGACCAAGATGGGTTTTGTTTTTTTTGTTTTTTTAACTATTAAAGTGTTGTTTCCTTGTGTCTGAAGGGAAATACATTAATTTTGCAAAAAATTGATCAAATTCTTCCTTAGTGGATTTCCCTTAAAATATAATTTAAACACTGTTCTGTCTATGTATTAGTCTTACTGGATCATTAGTTGCTTCCATGCCCTGGACCCCTTCTTGCCTCAGCTCTGCACATGTAGCTTTCCCACACTGAATACCCCTGGCTCTGCCACCTTACTCCTGTGCAAAGTTAAGATTTCACACCACACCATCTTCACCTCATGAACACCTTCTGTACTTCTAGGATCATTTTGTCATTTGTTTAGCATCCTTTAATTTATACTTCCCCACTATAGAAAATATAATTAGATTTTTTTGTAATTATATAAAATTATTACATAGCTTTTTTTTTTTACTATTTGTTTTTCTATTAGAATATGTTATAGATTATATTGAGACATTTTTCAGTACTATATCCTTAGCATCTACAGAGTTTGCCTTGAAAAATGTTTCTTGAATAAATGAATAATATTCATGCTCTATAATACTCATATTATGCTTATTGATATCATTGGGAATATGAAGACAACAGAAATATAAACAATATGATAAATATTAAGTATATTATTATATATCTGGAGAAACTATGATTACAAATAATTTTTTTAAACATGGAAAGATGAATTCTAATGTAATCTATGTAATAGAGGGCATGATTGTTTATATGATACAATTTTAAATAAAGTATTCTTGTAAATTTGGTTAAAACTGGGTAGTATTGTTTTTTTTTCTTTTCTATTACCTCTGGACTATCAAATATTCCAAACTTACTTCGTTTAAAGATTTAACATACTGAGTTGGAAATCTCAGAAAAAAATGGATTAAGCCTTTATATTTAGAAATATTCTAGCAATAGGCAGTAAGTACAAGATCTAGGAATTTCTGGAAGTTGTTACAATGTCACTCAGTTCATATTTTGGGTTGGGTATAAAAGTACACTTTAAAAATATCCATTTGAAATATGTCCATGAGTGCAAGTCTGTGTGTATGAATGTGTGTGGTGTGTGTGTGTGTGTATGTGTGTGTGTGTGTGTGTGTGTGTGTGTGTGTGAGAAACTCCAGAACAGAACATTTCATATTTCATACAACTTTTATCCTGAGATCCATCTCGTGTTCTTGGTCAGGGATTATGTTGAGTGCTTTGCATTAGTATTTCTAGTAGAATCTTTACTCAGCTCTAATTGCTTCATGACCTTGCTTCATCTCAAATCACTGTATTTGAAGAGAATAAAAATTCCTTTCATCAGTACT
>CAUYPK010002076.1:0-11435 GCA_963574355.1 Loris lydekkerianus | reverse complement strand
TGGTCTTTATGGAGGATAGGTCTGAGAATATCCTGGAGAGCTGGTTTAGTTATGGCAAATTTCTTCAACATGTGAATGTCATTGAAGTATTTAATTTCTCTGTCATAAATGAAACTCAGTTTAGCTGGGTACAGGATCCTGAGTTGAAAGTTATTTTGTTTTAGGAGATTAAAAGTCGACGACCATCCTCTTCTAGGTTGAAAGATTCAGCAGAGAGATCTGCAGTTATTCTAATATTTTTGCCCTTATAGGTGATGGTTTTCTTTTGTCTGGCTGCTTTCAGAATTTTCTCCTTCATATTAAATTTAGTGAAATTGATTATGATGTGTCTGGGGGATGTCTTATTGGGATTGAGTGGTGCTGGAGTTCTGAATTTGTCTGCTATCTGAATTTCAGAATTTCTTGGCATGTCTGGAAAGTTCTCCTTCATAATCTCATGGAGAAGAGACTATGTTCCTTGTGAAGCCCCTTGGTCGCTTTTGGGGATCTCTATAAGATGAATATTGGGTTTCTTTGAGTTATCCCAGAGCTCTCTGAGAGAGTGCTCTGTTTTTACCCTCCATTTCTCTTCCTCTGTGAGAGTTTGGGAACATTCGAAAGCTTTGTCTTCAAAGTCAGAAATCCTTTCTTCTGCTTGCTTCATTCTGTTACTGAGGGATTCTGCTGTGTTTCTGAGATCTTTGAGGGCTGCAACTTCTTGTCTCAATGTGTCAAAATTTTTAGTCATTTGGTCTTTGAAATCGTTGAATTCTTGAGATATCTTTTGGGTTACTGCTTGGAATTCTAATTTGATCTTATTTGCTATCCAGATTCTAAATTAGATTTTTGACATGTTAGCTATTTGTTTTTGTATGGGATCTTGTGCTGTGTCTGCCCCATTGATTCTTGGGGGGTTGAGCTACTCTGATTGTTCCTATTGCCAGAGTTTTTCTGTTGATTTTGCCTCATGATTGTTTTTCCCTGTTGATTGTTTTCCCTGGCCTCAGAGTTGGGAAGGTGTTTCTCTAAGATTAGACCCCAGCGGGATCACTCTATTGTTGCTGGATCTTTGTAGGGAGTGACCCTGTGTAGTTCCTCTGGGGCTGCCCCAGCCAGGGAGTTCTGGTTGTGGAAGCAGCTCCAGAGAGTGACACACCTTGATCCAGCAACATGGCGGGAGGTGGTACGCACGGTTCTGGGAGTGCCTGGCATCCAGTGACTTTGGCACAGGGAGCCCGAGGCTCCAGCAGTCTCTGGCCAGGAGAAGGGCTCTGTGCAGAGGCAGGGAGGGCTCCAGAGGGCACGCTGCTACCAGAGTCCCTGGCCAGACGAGCGGGCTGGTGTGGAGGCAGGGAGGATATAGGAGGGAGGACGCAGGGTTGTGTGGCTCCCGCCATTCCTGGTCAGGGCATGTGGAGGCCCGGTGGGCGTGGGGTGTGATACAGCTCTTATGGAGGTCTGAGCAGCATCAAGCCCAGGAGTTTGAGGTTGCTACGAGCTGTGATGCCACAGCACTCTACCCAGGGCAACAGCCAGAGGCTCCAGTGTGCCAAAACCAGTCTCACTATGCCCCTGATGGTTGAGGCTATAAGGTAGCTCAGTCTCCACCTTTAGGCTGCTCAGTCACCTGGTTACTAGCTCCTGCCCCATCCTTGCTCTGCAACCCTGAGGGCGGAGGTTGCCGGGGCAGTTCTCTCACAGTGGCTCCCTGCAGCCCACAGCTGAACACCCATTAGCTCCATCTGGCTCAGCGGCTCAGTCTGGGACCCTAGACAATGCCCAAAGTTCTCCACACTCCTGCTCAAGCTCTCCCCAAGGCAGTTCAACTGAGTCCAAAAACACCTAAACAGTTCACAGGTAAGGCCTTTCCGGTTTGCAGTCTCACTGCTCCTTGTATTAATACTTACGGCTGCCAGCGGGGTTAGGTCAATCGGACACACGCAACCACTTCCCAGTTTTCCACTGTTTTTGTCCTCCTCTTGGGGTCCTGACGTCCCTTGCTGACTCCCTGTATCCTCAAAGGGATGATTATAGGCAGATCCCACCAGCCAGAGATGCCTGGAGTCTTATCTCCCCAGACTCACTGTGCCCAGTTGCAGGGAAGCTGTTACTCGGCCGCCATCTTGCTCCACCTTCTGTCTGTTGCCCTTAGTAGAGTGTTATGGTATCATTATAGCTCACAGCAGCCTCAAACTCTTGGGCTCAAGTAACCTTGCCTGAACCTCCTGAGTAGCTAGAACTATAGGTGTGTACCACCACACGCAGCTGGTTTGTCTATTTTATTTATTTATTTAGAGGCAGTCTCACTTTGTCACCCTTGGTAGAGTGCTATGGTGTCACAGTTCACAGTAACCTCAAATTCTTGGGCTGAAGTGATTCTCTTCCCTCAGCCTCCCAAGTAGCTGGGACTGCAGGCACCTGCCATAATGCCTGGCTGTTTTTAGAGACAGGGTCTTGCTCTGACTCAGGCTGATCTCGAACCCGTGAGCTCAGGCGATCTACCTGCCTTAGCCTCCCAAAATGGGTTTTTCTATTTTTAGTATTAAATAGAAAAGTGGTCTCACTTTGTTTGGGCTGGTCTTGAACTCCTGAGCTCAAGCAGTCTACCCACCTTGGCCTCCCAGAGTGCTAGGCTTATAGGTGTGAGCCACCACATTCAGCCTCAGAGATGTTTTTTGTTTGTTACAGAATTGTTCAGTTTTTTTTCTCCCTGTGAGGGGAAAAAGTCCCATTAATATTCAAAAGAAAAATAAGTAGAAGCCAGAGGTGATTTGGAATAACTGATTTCTAAATCCATTCCAGCCTTCCTCTAATCAAATCCCTCCTCCATTTCACAGTGGTTTTTCATTTCAGTTAAGAGTAAATAAGATTCCTTTGGCCTGAAAATAACATGAATATCTAGCAGAGGTGATTAGTGTTTTGGCTTTTCTGTGCCACATTGGAAGAAGCATTGTCTTGGGCCACACATTAAATATAAAAACACTAACAAAGGCTAATGAGCAAAAAATACTAAAAAAAAAATAAAATAAAGAAAAAGGGACTGTGCATAATTTTTGTGATACCTGCCACCACAGATAAACACAAAAAGTCCTCACATAATCCACATGTGGCCTGCAGGCCATGGGTTGGACACCCCTGATTCAGACCCTGGCATACCTCTGCTTCAGCATCTCATATGGACCTTTATAACTTGATCTTTCTGTATTTTCCTTTCTAATTGTTCCCTTGCTATAATTCTTTTGGCACATGAGCAGTAGTTACAGTGAACACCTTGAAGATGTTCAAGGCTATTCAATAGCCAGCATGCTCAAGCTATTCATTCACTAACTTTATTCCCCATTCTAATGCTTGGCTGACTCTAAGGGTTTAACCAGGAGTTCAGGCACCATCGTCTTCTCTTAATAAAAGCCTTCCTGATTTCCTCCAGGTTTAGCTGAATACTGTCCTTCATATGGCATGCAGTTTGTGCATGTTTCTTTCATAATCATGCTGGACTATTAAGTTTTGTTATTTTTGTGTATTTTTCATGCCTAGTTTGTGACCTAGTTGTGGGCAGGACCTTGTCTTGTCTTTAATCCAACCAAGCACCTAACCATCTGGCACAGAGTACCTACTTGGCAAATGTTTGTTGAGTGAACAAATGAATGACCTCTGCTCATAAATGACTTGAAACCATTTCTTACAGAGCTGGTGATGTGATGAGAGTTCTGACTTCATGGCTTCATCTGATGCTGGCTGAAGTGGTGCCTTTGCCCTTGTAATTTCCAGGTTGATAAAAGCAACACTTTGCTGTGAAAATGTGTTACTCATTTATACATTCATAATTTTTAGGCTTGAGGGCTATTATTTGCTTTCTTTGGGTCTTGCAAAAGTTTCCTTTGGGAAAGAATGTGATAGTTTTTTATTGGTGTTGTCTAGATTTTTTATTGGCTATTTACTGCTCTGAGCACTTTGTCCTCACATGTGAAGAAGTGACTAGTCAGTCAGTTTGGGCCACAAGGTATCCAGACAAGGTGAGCTGCCATCTGCTGGGGATGGGTAATGGATTGAAAAGAGTAGGATGTTGTGACTTTTGGGGCTGGTGGGCCTTTTGAGGACTTAGCTGAGCACTGTGTTAACCATATTCAGGAAAAGAGATTATTTGGCCAAACTTTATTCAAGAATTTGAACTCCGTGACTATTAAATTATCTGTGTTGGTTCTCTGCTCAGCCTAGTACTGTACTAACATTGAAACCAATATATTAATTCTTTGCCAGGAGGCTATATGTTCTGACTTGTTTATCTATAAGTTATGGAACGGTAACATTCAATCACTGTTTGGGTTGTTACTGTTGAAATAATTTGAGAATATACTATTTAAATTACTTTGATTTAGGTTTTTTTTTTTGTTTGGTTTTTTTTTTTGGAGACAGAGTCTCACTATGTTGCCCTCAGTAGAGTGCTGAGATATCACAGCTCACAGCACCTTCTAGCTCTTGGGCTTAAGTGATTGTCTTGCCTCAGCCTTTCAAATTGCTGGGACTACAAGTGCTTGCCACAACGCCCCTCTGTTTTTTGTTGTTGTCATTGTTGTTTAGCAGGCCCAGGCTGGGTTTAAATCTGCCTGCCTCAGTATATATGGTGGGCTCCTACCCACTGAACTATTGGTGCTGCCTGATTTAATTTTTATGGTTGATCAGACTCTTTAGAAATCTCACTGAAGGTTGGGATTAGGAAAGGTAAGGAAGCTTATCAGAGCCTACATAATACAATTATTCTTTCATGCAAGTGATAAACAGACTGCAGAAAAGGAAAGAATGACAAGTAACTAGTTAGGTTAAAGATAAAACTTGATATGAAATACAAAGAAAAACTGAGGCAAAGCATAAGGCACTTTAAATTTGGCAGCAGCTGTTAAATTGAAGACATTTTGTGAGTAGTGTTGAGATATTAGAACGAAGTTGTTAAATATAGGTTGGAAGCAATAAAAACATGGAAAAGTTCAGCCAGCTTAGGCACATTGGAGGTATTAAAACTTGCTTAATGGTTTCATAGCACCATTGATGAACAGTTATGATAGGCAGAAATGAAAAAAATGTTTGCTTTACTACAATTATATTTGCATATGTATATTTTATAAAACACTTTCATACATATTTACTTCATCCTCCCAACAGTCCTGTGAAGCAGATATCCCCATTATACAGATGAGGAAGCAAACCCAAAGACATGAAGTGGCTTCTTTTAAGTTTCACAGAGCCAATAAAAAAAGCTAGGACTCGGGTGGCACCTGTGGCTCAGCGAGTAGGGCGCCAGTCCCATATACTGAGGTTGGTTGGGTTCAAACCCGTCCTGGCCAAACTACAACAAAAAATAGCTGGGTGTTGTGGCGGGCGCCTGTCGTCCCAGCTGCTTGGGAGGCTGAGGCAAGAGAATCGCCTAAGCCCAGGAGCTGGAGTTTGCTATGAGCTGTGATGCCATGGCACTCTACCGAGGGTGACAAAATGAGACTCTGTCTCTAAAAAAAAGAAAAGCTGGGACTTAATGCCCATTTTTTTTTTTTTTCTTTCTTTTTTTTCCTGGAGACAGAGCTTGAAGCTGTTGCCCTGGGTAGAGTGCTGTGGCATCACAGCTCACAGTAACCTCCAACTCATGGCCTTAAGTGATTCTCTTGCCTTGGCCTCCCAAGTAGCTGGGACTATGGGCACCCACCACAATACCCAGCTATTTTTTGGTTGTAGTTGTCATTGTTGTTTGGCAGGCTCGGGCTGGATTTCAACCCACCAGCTCTGGTGTATGTGGCTGATGCCTTAGCCGCTTTAGCTACAGGCACCGAACCATTTTCTGATTCTAAAGTTTAGGGCCCTTTTTATGGCCTCACAGGATATTATTAGGGTTTCCATTTGGGGTAAAAGTCACACTATTCCAGGTTTCTGGTCAATAGAGGATACACACAAAGAAGAGAATGTCACATAGAGAGTAGACAGACTGTTACAGCAGCCCAGTAACCTGGAAGAGGTGGATCATGGAGGAACCTAGAGGGAGCTTCATCCTCGTCACAAATCTCTTGTTGATCAAGAGAAAAGCCCAGAACCAGGTGGACATGGTTTTGCAATTGAGGCCCATGATACAAGTAGGAATCTTCCTCCTAAGGGGTGGTGGTATGTAGACATTGGAGGAAAAATGGAAGTTTGGGTAAGAGTCCTGTGTATGATTCTGGCTTGAGCTTACACTTTCTCCTCTCATTGTGCCTTCCAGTACCACTGTCTTCCACACGCCATCTCTCCATCTTTCTCTCCTTGTGTTTCACTCATCTGTCCCTTACTTTGGTTGCTGATTGGCCATGGTCCACAGTTTCAGGGCTGCCTTCTCTGGTTTTAGAACCCTTTGCCTCCCTGGCTTTGTGCTCTGCCTGCTATGCTTGTTGGCATACATGAATTCTCTTCCCTGATTACTTTCACTGCTCCTAGGCTGCCTGTGCTCTGTGTTTCTGGGGAGTCAGGAAAATGTGCTGTCTTGTTTGTTGGTAGTTCCCATCACTTGAGTTGAGCTCTCCTTGTCCCTTAGGGTACTCCTGTGCTGCCTTCTAATGGTCCCATTTCCCACAGTAGCTGCTTGCTCATTTCCAAAGCTTGTCTTTTCCTTAGGCTCTGGATATGTGATTTCATTTTAGGGCTTGTGCACTCTCATATTTTCCCCTTCCTTTCTATCACCTTATGTTCATCATTCACTCTCTTGCTTTGGAAAGTACTTGACTTTTTAAATCCTGATTATACTAATAATATATGAATACAGTAAAATCAGACATTTTTAAATAGAGAAAGGAACCCATAATTCCACATCTCTGTGTTAACCACTGTTAAGAATTTGGTCTGTATTTATCCACATCTTTTTACATTGTTCATGCTAATAGTTGTGTGTATATGTGTGTAAGATAAAGTAATGTCTTTTTACAGAAATGATACTATATCTACTTTATTGTAATAGCTTTTTCTCTATTTTATTTTACTGTTTTTTTTTAGAGACAAGAGTTTCACTTTATTGCCCTTGGTAGGAGTGTCGTAGCGTCACAGCTCACAGCAACCTCCAACTCCTGGGCTTAGCGATTCTCTTACCTCAGCCTCCCAAGTAGCTGGGCCTACAGGTACCTGCCACAACACCCAGTTATTTTATTGTTACAGTTTGGCCGGGCTGGGTTTGAACCCACAACCTTTGGCATATGGAGCTGGTGCCCTACCCACTCAGCCACAGGCGCCACCTAATTTGCTTTTGTTCATTTGGTGCTTTTATCTTGGGTATTTTTCTGTGTTTAGGATATACATATCTGTGGTTTCTTTTAATAGTTACATAGTATTACATTGTGTATTTGTATCTTTTTCTAGTACACTGGTAATAGGCATTTGTTTCTATTTTTTGCAGTTACAAGCATCTTATAACTTGTACATATATATATTTGTATACTTTGTACACATTTCTATACTTTGTATGCTTTTTAAGGTAAATTCTTTTTTTTTTTTTGGTAGAGACAGAGTCTCACTTTATAGCCCTCGGTAGAGTGCTGTTGCGTCCCAGCTCACAGCAACATCCAGTTCTTGGGCTTAGGCGATGCTCTTTCCTCAGACTCCCAAGTAGCTGGGACTACAGGCGCCTTCTACAATGCTGGCTATGTTTTTTTTGTTGCAGTTTGGCTGGGGCTGGATTTGACCCGCCATCCTCGGTATATGGGGCCTGCGCCCTACCCACTGAGCAACAGGCATCGCCAAAGATAAATTTCTGAGACAGTCTCATTCTGTTGCCTCATTCTGTAGTAAGTGCCATGGTAGAGTGTCATAGCTCATAGCAACCTCAAACTCTTGGGCTCAAGTGATCCTTTTGCCTCATCCTCCCAAGTAGCTAAGACTACACACACCCTCCATAGTGCCTGGGTAATTTTTCTGTTTTTAATAGAGATGGGGTCTTGCTCTTGCTAAGACTGGTCTCAAACTTCTGAGCTCAAGCAGTCCATCTGCCTCAGCCTCCCAAAGTGCTAAGATTATAGGTGTGAACCACCATGTCTGGTTATCAGTGGACTTTCCTTTTTTTTTTTTGAGACAGAATCTCAAGCTGTCCGCCCTGGGTAGAGTGCCGTGTGTGGTGTCACAGCTCATAGCAACCTCAAACTCTTGGGCTTGAGCGATTCTTTGCCTCAGCCTCCCAAGTAGCTGGGACTACAGGTGCCCACCACAACGCCCGGCTATGTTTTGGTTGTAGTTGTCATTGTTGTTTGACAGGCCCGGGCTGGATTCGAACCCACCAGCTCTGGTGTATGTAGCTGGTGCCCTTAGCCGCTGAGCTACAGGCACTGAGCTGATCAGTGGTATTTCTAAAATTTTAGATGTTATCTAATTACTTTCAAAGGGTCGTATCAGTTTGTATTTCTTCTCTAGCACTAAACATTAATATTTTAATTCTGAAAATTTGAAGCCTAGATAACTAATATTTATTTATATTTCCTTTTTAAAGAGGATGAACATTTTTTCATGTGTTCATTTCATATATATTTCTTTTTTTTTATGTCCTTTGTCAGTGTTTTTTCTGGATTAATATATTTTTGTCGATTTGTGAGAATTCTTTGACTATTAAGGAGATTTACTTTGCCTGTAATGATTATTATTATAGCAGCTCATATACCGTATACCAGGCATACCTCAGAGTTATTGCAGGTTCAGTTTCAGCCCGCCACAATAAAGTGAAAATCAAAATAAAGCAAGTTATATGAATTTTTTTTGGTTTCTCAGTACATATAAAACTTAAAGTTTACATAATATTATAGTATATGGGGTGGCTATGTAAATTTCTCAAAATAAGATAGCAGTGAAGTTTCCTGTTATCTATTGACCCCTTTTTTCATGGAAGATGTCTTTGTAGTATGAGATACTATTTGATAGCATTTTTACCCACAGCAGAACTTCTTTCTTTTTTATTTTTGGCAGTTTTTGGCCAGGGCTGGGTTTGAACCCACCACCTCCGGCATATGGGACTGGCGCCCTACTCCTTTGAGCCACAGGCACTGCCCCTTCTTTCTTTTTTAGAGATAGGGTCATGCTCTTTTGCTCAGATTGTTGGTGTACAGTGGCATAATCATAGCTCATTACAGCTTTAAATTCCTAGAATCAAGCAATTCTCCCACCTCAGCCTCCTAAATAGGTGGGACTATATGCATAGGCCACTATGCCTGGCTAATTAAAAAAACTTTTTCTTCAAAGAGATGGGGTCTCACTGCATTGCCCACTCTATTCTCTAAAACTCTTGACCTCAAGAGATCTACCCACTTCAGCTTCCCTAGTAGCTGTGATTATAGGCATGTGCCTGGTTAAATTACTTCTTTTCAAAATTGGAGTCAAGTCATTGCTTTATCAACTAAGTTTATATAATTTTCTAAATCCTTATTTGTCATCAACAATGTGCCCAGCATCTTCAAGAAACCACTTTCTTTGCTCATCCATGAGAAGCAACTCCTCTTCCATTCAAGTTTTATCAGGAGATGACAACAATTCAGTCACATCTTCAGACTCTATTTCTAGTTCTCTTACTATTTCCCCACATCTGTAGTTATTTCCTCCACCAGAATCTTGAACCCTTCAAAGTCATCTCTGAAGGTTGGAATCAGCTTCTTTCAACCCCCTATTAGTGTTTATATTTTCACCTCCCAGGAATCACAGATGTTTTTAATGGTATCTAGAAGGCCGAATTCTTTCGAGACTCAATTTATTGTGCCCAGATTAGGAATCACTATGGCAGCTATAGCCTTATAAAATATATTTCTTAAGTAATAAGACTTGAAAGTTGAAATTACTTCTTTATTTTTTTTGTGACAGAATCTTACTCTTTCCCAGGCTAGAGTACCATGGCATAGTTCAGCTCAGAGCAACCTCAAACTCCTGGGTTCAAAGGATCCTCTAGCCTCAGCCTCCCAAGTAGGTGGGACTATGAGTACCAGCCACAACTCCCAGCTAATTTTTATTTTTGGTAGAGATGGGGTCTTACTCTTGCTCAGACTTGTCTCAAACTCTTGAGCTCAAGGGATCAGTCTAACGTGGTTTTGTTTTTTTTTTTTTTAGACAGAGTCTCGCTGTGTTGCACTCAGTAGAGTGTTGTGGCATCACAGCTAACAACAACCTCAAACTCTTATGCTTAAGTGATTGTTGCCTCTCAGCTTCCCAATTAGCTGAGACTATAGGCACCTGCCAGAATGCCCAGCTATTTTTTGTTGTTGTTGTTGCAGTTGTCATTGTTTAGCTGGCCTGGGCTGGGTTTGAACCCACCAGCCTTGGTGAATGTGGCCGGCATTGTAACCACTGTGCTATGGGCACCGAGCCCACCTTGGTTCTTTTTAAAACTTTTATTTATTTTATCTTATTTATCTGTTCATTTTTTAGACCACAGCTGGGGAAAAATTGCCTTTAAAAAACCCCTTATATCCTAGTGTGGATATAACATTCATTTGTTGTCTTTGTTTTCTATTTCCTCAGTCTGGGTCTTAGAGATCTAGGTCTTCCACTCCTACCACTTCAAGTTATCCAAATGACTAAGTTTTATAACACTAACCCTGTTTTTTTATTTTTTATGAAGCAATAAACTTACTCTCCCCCTGGATTTTGAACATTTCTGTCTGGCCATGGGGCAAGGGTAAAGTAAACTGAGTTTGCAGACCAGGGCTGCAGCTTAGTCTTAGACATTAACTTCTTGGCTTGGGCAAATCACACCTTTTCTACTGTCAATGTCCTTGGCCAGAAGGATGAAAGGGCTAAACTAGAGTTTGAAGTCCTGTGAGAAAAATTGGTCATTAGGTAACTTTAAGAGCCTGTCAGCTGTGAGAAGGTGGTTTTGGAAATTTCCTACTCAGTATATCTGGAATCACTTCTATTACTCTGTCTCACAACCAGTTTCTTTATTTTATTTAATTTTATTTATATATTTTTTATTGTTAAATCATAGCTCTGTACATTAGTGCAATCTCCTGTACCCATTCTAAGATGCACCATAGATGTGGCCCCACCCATTACCCTCCCTCCACCAAAACCTCCCCCCTCTCTTCCCCTTCCTTGGCCCTTTCCTCATAGTCTTATGCTATATTTGGGTTATAAAGAAGACAGATGCAAAATCTACAAACACATGAAAAATAGCTCATCATCCTTAATCATCAGAGAAATGCAAATCAAAACTACTCTGAGATATCACCTAAACCCAGTAAGAGTAGCCCACATAACAAAATCCCAAAACGAGAAACCAGGGTTATAAACCAGGGTTATAGCCTTCATGTGAAAGCTGTAATTTAGCTTCATAGTAGGGCTAAGTACATTGGATACTTTTTCTTCCATTCCTGAGATATTTTGCTAAGAAGAATATGTTCCAGCTCCATCCATGTAAACATGAAAGAGGTAAAGTCTCCATCTTTCTTTAAGGCTGCATAGTATTCCATGGTATACATGTACCA
>CAUYPK010002074.1:0-14215 GCA_963574355.1 Loris lydekkerianus | reverse complement strand
CGCCCACCCCCGGATGCCACACCTCTCGGTGCTACACCAGGAGACGCCATGAGACGTGTACGCCGGGCGGAAACTGCGGAGTGTTCTAGAGCAGGATACTCCAGGAGACAGGAAGGACGGGAGGACACAGAGGAGGGTGCTAGAGCAGGACACCCCAGGAGACAGGAAGGACAGGAGGACACAGAGGAGGGTGCTAGAGCAGGATACACCAGGAGATAGGAAGAATGGGAGGACACAGAGGAGGGCACTAGAGCAGGATACACCAGGAGACAGGAAGGACAGGAGGACACAGGTTAGGGTGCTAGACCAGGATACGCCAGGAGATAGGAAGGACAAGAGGACACAGAGGAGGGTGCTAGAGCAGGATACGCCAGGAGACAGGAAGAACGGGAGGACACAGAGGAGGGTGCTAGAGCAGGATACACCAGGAGATAGGAAGAACGGGAGGACACAGAGGAGGGTGCTAGAGCAGGATACACCAGGAGATAGGAAGGACGGAAGGACACAGAGGAGGGCACTAGAGCAGGATACACCAGGAGACAGGAAGGACGGGAGGACACAGGTTAGGGTGCTAGACCAGGATACGCCAGGAGATAGGAAGGACAAGAGGACACAGAGGAGGGTGCTAGAGCAGGATATGCCAGGAGATAGGAAGGACATGAAGTCATTGAGGAGGGTACTGGAACAGGATATGCCAGGAGACAGGAAGGACAGGAGGACACAGAGGAGGGCACTAGAGCAGTATACACCAGGAGATAGGAAGGACAGGAGGACACAGCAGAGGGTGCTAGAGCAGGATACACCAGGAGATAGGAAGAGTGGGAGGACACAGAGGAGGGCCCTAGAGCAGGATACACCAGGAGACAGGAAGGACAGGAGGACACAGAGGAGGGCACTAGAGCCAGATACGCCAGGAGATAGGAAAGACATGAAGACATCGCGGAGGGCACCAGAGCAGGATACACCAGGAGATAGGAAGGACAGGAGGTCACAGATGAAGGCACTAGAGCAGGATATGCCAGGAGATAGGAAGGACAGGAGGACACAGATGAGGGCCCTGGAGCAGGAAACGCCTGGAAAGAGGAAGGACAGGAGGACATAGAGGAGTGTGCTAAAGCAGGATACACCAGTAGATAGGAAGAACGGGAGGACATAGAGGAGGGCACTGGAACAGGATACACCTGCAGATAGGAAGAAGGGGAGGATATAGAGGAGGGCGCTAGAGCAGAATATACCAGGAATAAGAAGGATGGGTGATTTTACATGTTAGTGTTAACAGAATCACTGGAATCTCACTAACTGAGGAATAATGAATAAATATTGAAATTTTTGCCTGAAGCATGTTTTTGATTTTTAATTCATTTTTTAATTCAGCACATTCCAGGAATGGACTTTAGGGCACCCAGGTTATAAATGCATTATGAGCTAAACTGTGTTCCCAAAAATTCATATGCCAAAGTCCTTACCCCTAGTACCTCAGAATGTCAGAAGGTAACTGCCTTTGGAGACCAGGTCTTCAAAGAGGTGATTACATTGAAGGCATTTGGGCAGGACCTAATCCAACCTGACTGATATTCCTAAAAGCAGCGGAAATTTAGATAACCCGAGAGACACCAGTGGTGTGCTCACACCATGGAAAGACCATGGAAGACAGGGAAAGAAGAAGCTAAACCTGGTGACACTTCGACAGTATAGACTCCAGAACAGTGAGAAAATAAGTATGTGCTGCTCAAGTCAACCAGTGTGGTGTTGTAGGGCAGCCCCAGCAAACTATAGGATATTAGCTATAACAATATTAGCTATAACAGGGCCATATGCTTAGTGATTAAAGTTACGGGATATGGTGGTTGCCTTGAATCCAACTATTAGCCTTTGAATTCTGGTTGCACTACTTTCTAATTGTACAATCTGAAGCAAGGTTGGATGACCTGTGTCACAGTGACTAAAAAGCAAGATTTCTGCCCTTACGCTTTTATTCTAAATCTACTAAACTTAGTTAAGTTCTATAGGCAAATCCATATAAAATTATTAAGGACCATTTTCAAAATAGAAGCAAATGTTACCAAGAGGAAGAGATCAAATACCAAGAACATTCTTGCTCAGTGTTCTTAAAGCATATAGGGTACACCTCAAGGTCTAGAAATAATTCTAGAGAGATAGTAAGATTGGGGTTAGCTTGGAAAGGCCCTTGACTGAGTCCAAGAACTCAAATACAATTTTTTTTATCATAAGAATCACAATTTAAATTAATCAGAGTATTCTGCATGGAATGTCAAAAAAGAATGAAGTTGGAGATAAGTTCACACAGAAAAGCCATTACAATATCTCCAGGTATCAGATACTAAGAATACAAAGTCGATTTGTAGCAATAGCCATGTGAATGTAGAAAATAACAGGAAGTGCTGCAAAAGAAAAGTCAGACTTGGCTTCTCATTAGATAGAGGTGGAAAATAAGAACAAGACAGTGTTCAGAAAAAACTGAGGTTCCTTGAGCTGGCCTTCCTTGGCTCATTCAAGTGCTATCAAAAGAAAATGACAGGGGGAAACCTTGTTTAAAAAAGAAAAAGAGTTGAGTTTATAAAATAACAACGGTTTGTTTTCTATCCATATAAATACATGTTAGCTTTTGAAAGTAAAGACAGACTTATAAAGTCCTAATGAATAAAAATAATAGAGACCAAGAGGAAACACTTTTGAATTCAAGAAACACAAACACACCATTATTTGATTTTAAGTGAACAAACTAAGCACATAAAGAGATTGTTCCTTCAGGCAAACCACTACTATTGACACAAATTACTATTTGACAAGGGATTTAGGGAGAAAAAAAAGAGGCAGCAGAAAAAATATATATAAACAGTGTTTTCATCCTCCTCTTCTTGCCAGGTGCTTTACAAATTGTGAGTTAATGCTGACCACTGTTTTTTAAACAGTTACTTAAACAGTGTGTCTCTAGAGGCACAAACTTCCAAATATTGTATTTGTATAGGTAATATCATCTAGGTGATTTGGGATTTACTCTTCAAGTTAGAATGAACTTTAAAATATCAACACTGGGCTAATGAGATTTTATTGAATTTTTAAGAATTTCAGAAATACGAGACTTTTACTCATATTTCTGGATATGGGACACTAAAGATTATATTCAAAAATTTCAGCAGACTCCCAAGACTTATTTTTGGTTGTGTGTGTGTGTGTGTGTGTGTGTGTGTATTTTAATAAGTTATTATGCTTCTACAAAAGCCAGCATATTCTCAGGAGTTTTAACAGATGACATTCTTCACTTTGCCAGCAAAGTGCTCCAGGATGCATAACAGACCAATGAATTACTCCAGCAGAGCACTAAAAGGGCTCTGAAAAAGTTAATGCACCTCACTAAATGCCAAATTTTTCCAAAGTGTCCTACTTAAAAAGATAGATGACGATCCAGAGTACTATACAAATTAAATTTCTTAATAATGGATAATTACTTGACAATATAAAAGTAACAAAAAAAGAAAATACACTTTGGAAAAAAAGCTTTGATTTTTCTGACTTCTCAGGAAAGAAAAGAAAAACTTTGATAAAACTATTAAAACCTTCCACCTACCCCCTAAAGTATAATTAAAAATACAAAGAACTGTAAGTAATTTCTGCGTTTTCATATCTGAGTTTAGCCAAGTGCATAATTAGAACAGAGTGAAAACTATCTTGTTCTCAATTGTTCCAATAACACAACCTTTTGACACCCTGAAATTAAATCATGCTATCTTCAATCATTAACAAATACTTGAAACTATTTACTTAAACAATTCTTCTAAATATGTAATTTTCTTCTAAATATGTAATTCCTAACATGGGTTTGGGAATCAGCAAATCTGGGTTCAAACTGCAGCTCTGCTGCTTTAAAGTTTTGTGACATTGGGTAAATTACTCAGTTGCTCCAAGCCTTACTTTCCCTACCTGTAAAATAAAGATAATGATAACAATTATCACATGAGGTTGCTGTGAATACTAAATGATTATTCTATAAAATCAATTCTTATTGTGTCTAACATCTAGTATGTAGTATGCCCTCAATAAATGCTGGCTTTGAAAATAGTATCTATATTATTTATTTCACTCTACTCATTAAATTATAAGCATCATTTAGGCAATAATTATACCATATTATGTTTTGTAATTCTATATATCATATAACACTGCACATATCACACCTATGCTTGAGTGACTGCTTTTCAAAGATATCCTATCCTTCATCCTTCTTCATCCTCTGCATGGGTTACTGACATATCCTACCATTCCCAAGATTTAAACGTCTTTTAACTTACCAGAAAAATCAGCCTAAAGCACAGCTATTACCTAAGTTTACTTTGAAATTTGACAACAGAATCAGAAAACATATTTTATCCAAATAGCTTTTGCACTCACACAATGGTTCCCTGCGGCACACAGCCGAACACTATTAGCTCTGTCCAGCTCAGAGGCTCAGTCAGAGGCCCTAGACAACACCCAAAGTTCTCTGCACTCCTGCTCAAGCTCTCCCCAAGGCACTTCAACTGAGTGCCAAGTCCAAAAACACCAAAAGAATTCACAGGTTTGAAAGGCTGCAGAAAATTCAGCTGTGTGCCTCCGAGATCTCAGACCAGCTCTCCTGACTCTGCCACACATCACTTCAAAAGAAAGCCAATTCCTTGAAGGACTGAAGCCAGTAGAGTACAAAGGGCAGCCAGACCTCCATAAGAGCTGCGCCGCGACCTGCGACCCACGATTGGCCCCCACCAGGACCTCTGTAAGAGCTGTGCTGCAACCCGAGAACTGCACCTGCCCGGACTTCCATACTAGCTGCAACCCACACCAACCATGCTTCCATACACCCTGCACAGGAAATCTAGGAGATGCACAACCCTGCGTCCTCCCTCCTGTACCCTCCCTGCCTCCACACTGGCCTGCTCTTCTGGCCAGGACCTCTGATAGCTGTGTGCACTCTGGAGCCCTCCCTGCCACTACGCGGAGCCCTTCTCCTGGCCAGAGACTGCTGGAGCCTTGGGCCCTCTGTGCCAAAGTCACTGGGTGCCAGACACTCCCAGAACTATGTGTACCACTCCCCAACCTGTTGCTCAATCTGGGTGTGTCACACTCCAGAGCTGCTCCCACAACCAGAACTCCCTGGCTGGGGAAGCCCCAGAGAAGCTACACAGGGTAACTCCCTACAAAGATCCAGCAACAATAGAGTGATCCCATAGGGGTCTAATCTTAGAGAGTCACCTCCCCAACTCTGAGGATGGCCAGAGGCAACAGTGAAAAAAAATCATGAGGCTAAATCAACAGAAATGCACTGGCAATATGAATAATCAGAGTAAATCAACTCCCCCAAGGAACAATGGGACAGACACAGCACAAGATCCCATGCACAAATAGCTGAGATGTCAGAAATCAAATTCAGAATCTGGATAGCAAATAAGATTGAACTACAATTCAAAGCAGTAACCCAAAAGATATCTCAAGAATTCAAAAAATTCAAAGACCAAATGACCAAAGATTTTGACACGTTGAGAAAAAAGTTGCAACCCTCAAAGATCTGAGAAACACAGTAGAATCCCTCAGTAACAGAGAGAAACAGGCAGAAGAAAGGATTTCTGACATTGAAGACAAAGCTTTCGAACATGACCAAATTCTCAAAGAGGAAGAGAAACAAAGGGCAAAACAGATCGCTCTCTCAGAGAGCTCTGGGATAATTTGAAGAAAACCAATATTCATCTCATAGGGTCCCTGAAAATGATGAAGCGGCTTCACAAGGCACAGAGTCTCTTCTCCATGAGATTATGAAAGAAAACATTCCAGACATAACAAGAGATTCTGAAATTCAGATAGCAGACAGGTTCAGAACTCCAGCACGGCTCAACCCAAATAAGACATCCCTCAGACACATCATAATCAATTTCACTAAAGTTAATATGAAGGAGAAAATTCTGAAAGCAGCCAGATAAAAGAAAACCATTACCTACAAGGGGAAGAATATTAGAATAATTGCAGATCTCTCTGCAATTATTCAAGCTAGAAGAGGATGGTCAATGACCTTTAATCTCATAAAACAAAATAACTTTCAACCCAGGATCCTGTACCCAGCTAAACTGAGGTTCATTTATGATGGAGAAATTAAATACTTTAATAACATTCACATGTTGAAGAAATTTTCCATAACTAAACCAGCTCTCCAGGATATTCTCAGACCTATCCTCCATAAAGACCAGTGTAATACTCCACCACAAAAGTAAATGCACCCAGAAAATTCTGATTGAATTCAAACTTCCACAGTCACAAAAGGATTAAAAATGTCCCCTAGACTCTAGAAAGGCTTATCAATATTCTCAATTAATGTGAATGGTTTAAATTGTCCTCTAAAGAGGCACAGGTTGGCTTACTGGATACAAAAACTCAAGCTAGATACCTGCTGCATACAAGAATCTCATCGTACATTAAAAGACAAATATAGACTCAAGGTGAAGGGATGGTCATATATACTCCAGGCAAATGAAAAGCAGAAAAAAGCAGGTGTTGCAATCCTATTCACACATGCAATAGGCTTTAAACCAACCAAAATAAGGAAGGATAAGGATGAACACTTCATATTTGTTAAAGGTAATACTCAATATGATGAGATCTCAATTATTAATATTTATGCACCCAACCAGAATGCACATTAATTTATAAAAGAAACTCTGACAGACATGAGCAACTTGATTTCCTCCAGTTCCATAGTAGTTGAAGATTTTAACAACCATGTAGCATTTACTGAATAGATCCTCCAAAAAGAAGCTAAGCAAAGAAATTTTAGATTTGAACTTAACCATTCAATATCTTGACTTAACAGACATCTACAGAAAATTTCATCCCAACAAAACTGAATATACATTATTCTCACCAGCCCATAGAACATACTCCAAAATCGACTACATCCTAGGCCACAAATCTAACCTCAGCAAATTTTTAAAAATAGAAATTATTCCTGGCATCTTCTAGGACCATCATGGAAAAAAAGTTGAACTCAATAACAACAGGAATCTGCATACCCATACAAAAACATGGAAGCTAAATAACCTTATGCTGAAGGATAGATGGGTTATAGACAAGATTTAAAAGGAAATTACCAAATTTTTGGTACAAAACAACAATCAAGACACGAATTATCAGAACCTCTGGGATACTGCAAAGGTAGTCCTAAGAGAAAAAATTATAGCACTGCAAGCTTTCCTCAAGAAAATGGAAAGAGAGAAAATTAATAACTTAATGGGACATCTCAAGCAACTGGAGAAGGAAAAAAATTCCAACCCCAAACCCAAACCCAGCAGAAGAAAAGAAATAAGCAAAATCAGAGTAGAATTAAATGAAATTGAAAACAAAAGAATTATACAACAGATCAATAAATCCAAAAGTTGGTTTTTTTTAAAGATAAATAAAAGATAGATAAACCTTTGGCCAACCTAACCAGGAAAAAAAGAGTAAAATCTCTAATTTCATCAATCAGAAATGGTAAAAATGAAATAACAACAGATCCCTCAGACATTCAAAAAATCTTTAACGAATATTACAAGAAAACTTACTCTCAGAAATGTGAAAATCTGAAAGAAATCAACCAATACTTGGAAATAAAATAAAATATTTTATCCCTAAAAATAAAAGCCCAGGACCAGATGGCTTTATGTCAGAATTCTACCAAACCTTTAAAGAAGTACTAGTACCTATATTACTAAACCTCTTCCAAAATATAGAAAAAGAAAGACTACCCAACACAAAGCAAACATCACCTTGATTCCCAAACCAGGGAAATACCCAACAAGAAAAGAAAATTATAGACCAATATCAATAATGAATATTGATGCTAAAATACTCAATAAGATCCTAACAAACAGAATCCAACAACACATCAAAAAAGTTATACACCATGACCAAGTCGGATTTATCCTAGGCTCTCAAGGCTGGTTCAATATACGTAAATCTATAACTGTAATTCAGCACATAAACAAACTAAAAAATAAAGACCATATGATTCTCTCAATTGATGCAGAAAAAGCTTTTAATAATATCCAGCATCCCTTCACGATCAGAACACTTTAAAAAATTGGTATAGAAGGGACATTTCTTAAACTAATAGAGGCTATCTATAGCAAACCCATACCCAATATTGTATTGAATGGAGTTAAATTGAAATCATTTCCACTTAGATCAAGAACCAAGCAAGGTTGCCTATTGTCTCCATTGCTCTTTAACATTATAATGGAAGTTTTAGTCATTGCAATTAGGAAAGAAAAGGCAATCAAGGGTATCCACATAGGGTCAGAAGACATCAAACTTTCACTCTTTGCAGATGACATGATCATATATCTGGAAAACATTAGGAATTCTACTACAAAACTTTTAGAAGTGATCAAGGAATACAGCAATGTCTCAGGCTACAAAATCAGCACCCATAAATATGTAGCCTTTATATATACCAACAGTAGCCAAGCTTAAAAAACAATCAAGGACTCTATTCCTTTTACAGTAGTACCAAAGAAGATGAAATATTTGGGAGTTTATCTAACAAAGGATGTGAAAGATCTCTATAAAGAGAACTATGAAACTTGAAGAAAAGAAATAGCTGAAGATGTTAACAAATGGAAAAACATACCATGCTCATGGCTGGGAAGAATCAACATTGTTAAAATGTCTAAACAACCTAAAGCAATATATAATTTTAATGCAATTCCTATTAAAGCTCCATTGTTATATTTTAAAGATCTTGAAAAAATAATACTTCATTTTATATGGAATCAGAAAAAAAACCTCGAATAGCCAAAACATTACCCAGCAATAAAAACAAAACAGGGAGAATCACACTACTAGACCTGAGACTGTACTATAAATCAATAGTGATCAAAACAGCATGGTACTGGCACAAAAACAGAGAAGTAGATGTCTGGAACAGAATAGAGAACCAAGAGACGAATCCAGCTACATACCATTATTTGATCTTCGACAAGTCAATTAAAAACATTCAGTGGGGAAAAGATTCCCTATTTAACGAATGGTGCTGGGTAAACTAGCTGGTAAAAGATTGAAACTGAATGCACACCTTTCACTATTAACTAAGATAGACTCTCACTGGATAAAAGATTTAAACTTAAGACATGAAACTATAAAAATACTTGAAGAAAGTGCAGGGAAAACTCTTGAAGGAATCATCTGGGTGAATATTTTATGAGGAAGATTCCCCCAGCAATTGAAGCAATATCAAAAATACATTACTAGGACCTGATCAAACTGAAAAGCTTCTGCACAGCCAAGAACATAGTAAGTAAAGCAAGCAGACAGCACTCAGAATGGGAGAAAATATTTGCAGGTTATACCTCTGATAAAGGTTTAATAACCAGAATCCACAGAGAACTCAAACATATTAGCAAGAAAAGAACAAGTGATCCCATCTCAGGGTGGGCAATGGACTTGAAGAGAAACTTCTCTGAAGAAGACAGACACACAATCTACAAACACATAGAAAAAGCTCATCATCCTTAATCATCAGAGAAATGCAAATCAAAACTACTTTGAGATATCACCTAACCCCAGTGAGAGTAGCCCACATAACCAAATCCCAAAACCAGAGATGTTGGCATGGATGTAGAGAAAAGGGAACACTTCTACACTGCTGGTGGGAATGCACACTAATATGTTCCTTTTGGAAGGATGTTTGGTGAATACTTAGAGATCTAAAAATAGACCTGCCATTTGATCCTATAATTCCTTTACTAGGTATATACCCAGAAGACCAAAAATCACAATATAACAAAGACATCTGTACCAGAATGTGTACTGCAGCCCAATTCATAATTGCTAAGTCATGGAAGAAGCCCAAGTACCCATCGACGCACAAATGGACTCGCAAATTGTGGTACATGTATACCGTGGAATATTATGCAGCCTTAAAGGAAGATGGAGACTTTACCTCTTTCATGTTTACATGGATGGAGCTGGAATATATTCTTCTTAGCAAAGTATCTCAAGAATGGAAGAAAAAGTATCCAGTGTACACAGCCCTACTATGAAACTAATTTATGGCTTTCATATGAAAGCTATAACCCAGTTATAACCTAAGAATATTGGGAAAGGGGAGAGGGAGGAGAGGGAGTGGAGAGGATGGGCAGAGGGAGGGTGATTGGTGGGATTACACCTGCAGTGCATCTTACAAGGGTACATGTAAAACTTAGTAAATGTAGAATATAATTGTCTTAACACAATAACTAAGAAAATGCCAGGAAGGCTATGTTAATCAGTGTGATGAAAATGTGTCAGACAGTTTACAAAACCAGTGTATAGTGACCCGTGATTGCATTAATGTACATAGCTATGATTTAGTATTAATTAAAAAAATAGAAAGAAAAAAAAAAAAAAGGCAGAAACCCTTCAAAGAGAATAGAAAGACATGCTATAGACTTGGTGAAAATATTTTCAGGGCACAAAACAAAGAGGTCCAGAACGAAATGAAAATATTCCCTTATTTGAAATGAATCCTTTATTTGAAAATCAGGAAAGAAAGTGTCACTAAGTGTACTAAATCATAAAATTTGTCTCTTTCATCCATATCTTCTCCTTCAGGGTATCATAGTGTTTTTATTTATTGTAATATCACAGGCTAACTTAAGGTCTGATGTGTATAACTTGGCTAAGGGTAGGGAAACCAATTTCCCATTTCAACAGACACACTACTTAACCCCTGGCAGCTGAGCAATATTCAACAGATTGTCACCTCTGCTTAGGACCTGGATTAGGGGTGAAAATCACAGCTGTATAGACTCACCAAATGTGCTATGGCCCATGTGCTGAAAGTGGGGATGGCCACCAACATATCTACCCCATGACACAACAGAACATCTGTGCCCAGGTCCTCACCACAAATGGAGAAAAGAATACAGCCCTTCTCAGCCAATACAGCCTTATCACTGCCCTTGGAAAATGGTGGCAGCAGCTGGAGTCAAGATTGGAGTCATGGAAGGTAAAGTTGGGCTGTGCCAGGATACAAGAGGTGGGCAGCTGAGACCCTGTCCTGGGAAGGGATAGAAGTGACATCTAAGCTTAAGCCTCAATCTCCCAACACATATTTCATTGTCCCAATAACCTTACAAAATACAGATTCAAAGATTGAACTATCAAGAATTTCAAGATGATTAGCTCAGGACAATAAACCTCAAACACAAGGTCCCAGGTAAGTATGGTTGAATGCCCTTGAATCTGGCTTTCCGAATAAAAAAATTGTACCCAAAATAAATACACGAACACAGGTTCTCTCTTTCTCTCTCCTATCAATGAACTGTTCTGCAAATACAGGGACATATTACACATATTAGTAATGTCTCTTAATTAAAAAAAAATCAGCTTAAAGGTTTAAAGATAATAAATCTATATTAAGAACAAAATCCCATAAAATCTAAGACCTGAAACTGTGAATTTATTAGAAAAAAACACTGGTTAATGCTCTAGGACACTAGTCTGAGCAAAGTTTTTTTGTGTAAGACTTCAAAGGTACAATCAAGCAAATCAAAAATATTTGGAAGGTATTACGTTAAGCTAAGGGAAAGGAAATCAACCACAAAGTTAAGAGACAACCCATAGAATGAAAGAAAGTATTTTCAAATTATGTATGTGACAAAGAATTAATAATCACAATACATGAGGAGCTCAAACAACTCAATAGCAAAAATCCAAATAATCCCCCCAAATGGGCAAAAGATTTGAACAGGTATTTTGCAAAAGAAGACATACAAATAGCCAAAAAGGCAAACGGGAATATGAAGAAATGCCTAACAGCACCAATAGTCAGAGAAATGCAAATTAAAACCATAAAGAGATGTTGTCTCATGCCAGCTTGTATCAAAAAGACAGGCACTAATAGGTAGGAGGTGTTGACAAGCATGTGAAGAAAGGGGAGTCCTCATACACTGTGGAGATTGCAAATTAGTGCAGGCACTGTGGAGAACAATGTAGAGGTGCCTCCAAAAACTAAACATGGCATTACCATGTGATCTAGCAATTGCAATACTGAGTATATGTCCAAAAGAAATCAGTATTATATCTGCACTCCATGTTTATTGCAGCACTTTTCACAATAGCCAAAATATGGAGTCACGCTAACTAATCATCAAAAGATGAAAATCTTGTTATTTGCAGCAACATGCATGAAATTCAAGTCCATTATATTAAATGAAATAAGTCAGACACAGGAACCTAGTAGAAAAAAGTCCATATCTTTGTTATACTGGTAGTTATTTCCTATCGTGGATATTTTTAAAAGGTGGCAGCTTCTCTAAGAGACATTAGAGAAGCATGAGGTAGAGGTCCCTTTTATAAATAGCATATATCTGTATCAATATTTTATTTTCTTTCACTTTTCCACCTTAATTATTTCTGGTGGCCCTGGTATGCTTGCTGCATATTACTAGGTTTGTATTTGAAAACCTTGCCCCTAGGAGCTTATGATATTAGCAATTGCTTTATGAACTTGTGACTGCTAGCCATTAGACTTGGTGACCATAGCAAATCTCTTAGTGCATGTATTTGGGGAAAATTCCTCTATACACTTCAAAAAGAAATTCATTTGAAATGAAATTAAGATTACTACCATGAATTTAAAAAGAAATGAATAACAGAAAATAATTATCCTCAACAAATCCATTTACTGTACCTACTAAATGCACTGTCATCACAGAGGACTTAAGTTAGAATAAAGTTAATGCCAGAGAATGTGCCGTATCATGGATGGAATGTCAGCCTTGAACTTCAAGTTTCTCACTTTGTATATTTGATTTTCAACTTTAACTATATGTGGATAGTATTAATATTTTTGCCCACAAGTAATTGTGTTAGAAATTACTCTTTAGCAGCAATATAAAATCTCAAACTGTGATGGCGACATCAAGAATACTGTTTTATATTGCTTCATTACTCCCACTGGGTTGTTTTTATTGTTCAATTTAATTGGTAAGTGTTCATTTTCCAAATAATGCAAACACATCAAGGCAAAAGTGTGTTAGGATTAGTGAAGAATAACAGATGGTGTATGAGGGTTAGCATACATATAGCTCTGTAAGTAGAGCTCACTTTCTGCGATATTCTAATATTATTTGGAAGGCACTGTTTTGTGCTTAATGACAATGGGACACTTTCAACAGCGCACAAAGCAATGTAGACTCTTCTGCTCAGGGTCCAATCTTAGTATATAAGCAAAACTGAACCCTAAAAGACAAGAATATTGATAGTGAAAGAAAACATAGAAATGTCATGGTTATCAGGGAATAGATTGCATAGGTAATGAAAAGAAAGAACAACAACAAAAAAAAGAATTCCTGGTTTTGCTTCTAAGCCTAGAAAGCTATTGGGCCGTTTTAATAGAACTTCCTCTGAATCACCATATATGCTCTGCTTACCAGCAATCCAGCTGGAGTATTTCTAGTGATTTTGTTATTTGTTTATTTATCATTATAACCAGTGTTAGCTATACAGAGTCTAAGCTACCAGTCCTCATGAGAGAAGAATAAAAAGAAATGGAACAGAAATGCTTAAAAGCAAAATGTTCTTACTATAATGAGATCCTTCTCCAGACTTTTGAAAATATTAAATATGAAAACACATGTACAGATGTTAATATTTATATACAAACAAATATACATACAATAACTTGCTTATAACATATAGCAGAGTCAGGTCTTCTGATGTATCATACATATATGAAGCAAGACTTATATGTAGGACTTAGCAGAACATATTGTTTCAATTGCAATTCGTCTCCTCTCCACATCACGTTCCTCTCCATAGCATTGCTAGAACTATCTTCTGAAATCACAAATCTGTCCTTTTCATTTCTGACAGAAGCCCAATGCTTCTTTTTGGTCCACAGAATAAACTTCAAAAAGTTGGCTTCCCTCTTTTAGTTCTTCCCTTTTTATCCTTCCTTTGTGATCCCCTTCTTTTTTTTTTTTTTTTTTTTTTCTTTTATGTCTTTTAATGAAATTATATGTGGGCTTTAAAACATTTTCTTTTTTTTTTTTTTTTTTTTTTTAATTAATTTATTTTTTTTTTTATTGTGGAGAAGGGGCAGGGAAAGAAGGCGGGGGAAGAGGTGAGTGACAGGGTCAGGCCAGTGGCATGGTACCACATTGGCTGTATCTAGGTAGAGGCAGTTTCAGGCCGGGCCTTGCTGAGTCGT
>CAUYPK010002073.1:0-22759 GCA_963574355.1 Loris lydekkerianus | reverse complement strand
TCTTTGGGTACTATGAATGTAATCCACCGTGCAGCCTCTCCATATCCTGTCTTAGGTTGTCCCCACTTTGGGAATCTTACCCGTCATTGGTGCTATGGAGGGCGGTGAAGAATAATAGTTAGATTCTTGGTTAATGAGCCGGTGATATTGGATCTCTACCTGATTTAACTGCCTCTAACCTTTTTTTTGGGATACAGAGCCCAAAGGTGAAGGGTAAATAAGGGTAGCAGGGGAAGAAGGTAGGGTGAAAAACAATGTAGGCCTGTCCACAGGGGATTTTCTATATCACTGTTGTATTTTTTCTGGAATTTCAAATTTAAATTTAAGATTTCCAAATTTTACTCAAATTATTTGATTTTATACTTACATCCTTTTCTTTTTTAATAAATACCTTGGTTCATAATATTAACAGAATTATTTATTTACCTTTTCCTGCAATGTACCTATTGCAAAAGGTCTACTTGCTATAAGACTAATCAATGGCTTTAAGAATTCTTTGGCTATTTGTATCATTAGGCTATATTATTCTAGGTATATATAGGAAAAATATTTTACTTTAAATTAATTTTAAATAATTTTCTCTCTGTGACTTAAAATCATTGTTACTTTATTAGACATAGTGTGTACCCTCTGCTATACATACACACACCATACTGTTTAGAGACTGTATTTATGGGGTTTGATTTTTAACATATGTGAAATATTTACATAGTTCCAAGGTTTAAATGAGACAATAAAGTATGATTCCAAAAATCTTGCCTTGATCCCTATGCTCCCACTTGTATCCTCCTTTTAGCTGTAGGGAATCATCTTAATTATATTTTTGTTATACTTCTATACTGATACTCAAAAAATATTAATAATCTGGAAAATTAATTAGCAATTTGAAAACAAAAACGTTACATCTATTATGCACCTACATAAATGCCATAATTAGTGAATAGCTACAAGTAAAAATACAATTAGTTAATTTTAATAAATGGCATTTGATGTTTCAAACCATGAAAGAAGAAAAAAATAATCCAAGTATAGAAACTCTAAGGCAAAACAAACACACATTTTTATTTTAAAATAAATTGCTAAATTAACTATTAAACATTAGTAGAGGAAATTTTTAAAATAAATGTAACAGAAATAAATTATAAAAATTAACAGATATTGTTTACTAAGTACCCTCAGGAACTTTTTGAATCATCTTATTTAATGCTCAGCACTCACAGGGTTTATTATAATATGCTACTTTATAAGGGGAGAAAGTTCCAGAGGGACAAATTAACTTGCTCTTATGTCCCATCCCAAATTCTTATGTTGATGCCCCAATTCCTGGTAAGATTATATTTGGAGATGGGACCTTTATGGAGGTAATTAAGGTTAATAAGAACCTAAGGATGGGATCACCAGGCTTCTGGTTTCACATGATGGCCTGGCTCTACGCACAAATCTGGTCTGAGTAAGTGTCCTGGCCCCATTGGAGGCCAGAGACCCTGTATGGGAATAATCCATGTTTCTATAGGAGGAGCTGGTTCTGTGAGAGCTGGTCCCTCAAGTCTCATGGGTTTCACTTAAGCAAGGGGTTTTTTGGAATGGTCTGGCTCAGTGAGCCCATCTGCTGCAATGGGGGCTTTACAACCCACACTAAGGAGGCCTGGCTACCTGAATGTTCATCTGAACTACTGAATAGAGACACTTTGGAGGGCATTAGGACTCCCTAAGGAATCTCATACTCCTACTGTTGAGCTCTTTGTGGTTGGCTCTGAAAGTCTGATAATTAGAAGCCACTTCTAGGAGTCACTTTCAAGAAATGAAGCTGAAGAGGTTGTGAGTCTAGAAATATGCACAGGGTCACAGCTGGGGCTCTGATGCCAGCCGTCAGATGTGCCTCCACTAGGCAAGCAGGAGGAAGTGTCCAGATGATGATACCGTTTGATGAAAAGCTCTTAGGAAGCCAGTGGTGGAGCTTAGAACCTGTCATTCTCCATAATCATGTGAACAAGTCCCTTCATTATTACAAATCCGTTTCTATTGGTTCTGTTTTTTTGAAGAGCTGCTTGCCTGGAGTTGCACAACAAAAAAGTGAAACAGAAGAGAAGCAAGGTCTTATTCATGTGGCTCTAAATTTCATGCATTTTTAAAAATTTACTTATTGTTTGTTTCAGGTTCATTGAGGGTACAAAGAATTACCCTGTTTGCATTTGTTAGGTAAAGTCCCTCTTGTAATTGTCTCCCTCCCCCATGAGGTGTGCCATGCACTCTAACATCGTGCTCATTAAGTCGGGGCACCCCCGTCCTCTTCTCACCTCCCTTCTCCCCACTCATTCATCTGCCCCCCGTCTTTTATTGAGAAAGGATACAGCAGAGCTTAAGGAATTGAAGCAGTCAACCAGGGAACTTAAAAATGCAGTAGAAAGTATCAATAACAGATTAGACCACACAGAGGAAAGAATCTCAGAAGGAGAGGACAGAGCTCTTGAGTTAATACAGGCAGGTAAAGAGAGAAAAAGGGAGAGAAAGCAGAATGTTCACTAAAAGAGTTATGGAACTTCATGACGTGTTCAGATATAAAAATTATAGGTATCCCAGAAGGGGGAGAAGAATGCCCCAGAGAAGTGGAAGCCCTAGTAGAGGGTATCAGAAATGAAAATTTCCCAAATATCACCAAAGATTCAGACACACTCCTTTCAGAGGGATATCAGACCCCAGGTCATCTCAACTCAAACTGAGCTTCTCCAAGACACATCGTCATGAACCTGTCCAAAGTCAAGCATTTTTATATCATACTTTTTATGAAATATGTATTACATATAAATATAAAAACTACAGATAGTAAATATAAACATCAGAAGAACATATCACAAATAGTTAAAAAGAAGAAATATACTCGGGAGAATTTAAGATACTGTTTTCTGTTTATTGGCACAGTAAAGTGGCACCACATGGTTCTCAAAATTCTGTAAATAATTATTATTTGTTGGAGTCTGAATTACTTTTAGGAAATTAGAAATGTACTGTTGCCTTCCTATGGATTGGTTCTTTGTTTCTGGGACGTAAGAAGAATAAAGGAAGAATAAAATCACATTTTCCCCTTAAATTGGTTAATTACTGGTTAATTATAAGACATTCTCTCCCAGACTTGATGGCTGTCTTCAAGTTGAGGTGATCTGTGATTCAGACACTTGAGAACCGATGGGAAAAAGTAAAATTGGGAAACCCATGGAAACCATAAACAATAAAAGTACATTTAAAAAATTCCTAATACTACAGCAAATAGATTGCAAAAATAAATTATCTACATCATAGTTTAGCAATTAGGTCCATTTACTGCCCTTTGTTTTTATTTAATGAAGGCACATGAAGAGGCACTTTGATGTCTGGTCCTTCCTATTGAATTTAAGAAGACATTTTTGTATTTTGTCAATACATCTCCCTCTCCTCAGCCTATGACGCATGCAGAGTGATTTAGCAATTTGATTTGTTTTGTGCATTTCAAATATTTTCTTAGCATACAGGTTTTAAATCTTGCTTCCTCCAACATATGATTTCTTCTAGAATATCTTAATCTTTACTTTGGTTCACAAATAACTAGGAATTTAAGAAGCTGTTAACCTTTGTTTTTTTGACAAACTTCACACTTCCTGGGGAATAGTGAAGCACTCTTTTGTGAACTTACATACTAGGGTGTATATATATTGTTTACATATCTGTGTATTAGCAGAATATGGTGTCAGAATAACTCTCATCCAAATAGTGGTGGACTGAGTAAGAAGACTCACATACGGATTATCCTAAATATGAAATTTCTGTACTGATTCGAATGTATTGCTTGTATCAGCTGGGGTAAGAGGTTCTTTGGGGGGGGTTAGTGAAGTTGATTTTTATTCCCTTCAAGATTGTTACAGAGCCGGTATCCAACATATGAACTCTTCATTCAAAACTGCTTTGGTTTAATTGCAATACCATAAGAATATGTTGTAGGCAGGCAGGAGAAAAAAGGTTTACACTCTGGTTTTGAATGTCTCTGCATAGAAGTGACAGATGTTACTTCTGTTCATATTTACTGGCATGTTTCAGTTCAAGAAGTTCAACACTTATACCTAATCTAAAGAACACAGTTGTTCAAGTGGAAAATCTTCCAGCAGTCTCTGGAAGAGCGAACAAACAAAAAACCCAACCTTGTTTACATGTAAGTTCAATATGATATAGCAATGCCTATAAGAAAATAATAGTAATAACTTAGGTAATTAACTGCTACCCAAAAGGGAGTTATTAATATTGCAGCTATATTTTAGAATCAGTAAATGACAACTCAGCTTGAGAATTACGATGCAAGCCTAATATTAGGCAGGTTAGCAATAGATTAAAAGAAACAAAAGCAACACCAACAAAAAAGGCAAAGCAAAAAAAAAAAAAAAAAAAAAAAATACAAGAATGTTTGACTAAGAAATAATCAAACGTTGAGAAGATTGTTTCTTTCCAAAAAACATGGAATAAGAATTTAATTTATCTTGAGAAGGACAACATAGTTAAATTCAGACTGATGAATGGAAATTATATTATTCCAAATGAAATAAGTGGTGTTGGAATAATTATATTATTCCAAATGAAATAAGGATAGACATCCTAAAAAATGTTTTCTTTTCCAGTGTGTTTAAATAGTGGTTCCGTGACTATGTCTCAGGGTAATTATGCAAAGGGTTCTTACATGAGAGAGTTTACTTTATATATGACACGTGGCTTATGTCATTATTTGAAGTCATTTTCAAGGCCATATTATTTTCTGCTGCATATTCTTGAGTGAATTGTTTCATTTAGCTTAAAATATTTCCTTCTGACCTTGTCTCTATGCCATCTTTTCCTTTAACCCGATTTGCGACAGTTAGTATTTATTTACCCTGTGTTCTCTGCTCCTTCCTTGCATCTCCTCTCAACCCCCTGCCTTCCCGAGCCATCTGTCATTTCTCTATTCCAAGGGAAAACACATTTTCATTTTACAGATATAAAGACTAGGGTATAATAGGACTCTTGAAAGTGAATGAGACAGATATTTTTTAATAGCTGTGTCTATGCTAGAGAAAGGACTCGGTTACTCTCTTTCTCCCTGTGGATGTTTCTTTCACTTAACTGACTTGATATTGTACATATATTTCATCTGGGCCAACATTAGAAAGACCAGGAGACAGAGCAGGAATGATACTGCTGCCAATTCCTCTTCACTTGCACTTTTTTCATTGAGCCTGTCAGATGCTGCTGGGAAAAAAGAGACAAAACTCCCGTGTGACAAATAGGCCCCGTGATTATTTTCAACAAGTCACACAAAAAGTAGGACAAAATATCTTAATGTTTTCCTCTTTCCCTTCGTCTTTCATTCAGCAGAGATTTGCTGTCATTTGTAAAGGTCACTGGGCCTATGAAGAGGCAGGCAGAGAAAAAGCTTGTTCCATTCCTCAACAGACTTTTAAACAGTGACTATATTGAAATACTATGAAATAGGAGCTGGGAACTCAAATGTGTCTGAGTCTTTGAGGGGAATGGATTTTATTAGGCTGCCCTCAGTCTCCCATCTATTTGGGGTTATTGTGAGCATTGGTTAATGCAGTATTTTCATGTGGAAATGACTAGATTGTTAAAAACACATTTTTTCCCTTTCTTTCTCTGTAGAAATAGTTGATTAGTTTTGGACATCACGTCCTAAAGAAAAAAAAAAAAGTTCATACGGGATACTCTTTAGCACTTACTATATATACTGATTTATTTAGTAACATTCTCCTCCTCGTGGGAGGCATTTTGAGGTAATAGACTCCTCAAACTGTAAATGTGACTGAAGCTAACATGTATAAAAGATGCAGGGAAATGAGTATCTATCGCCACTTAGCCACAGTCACTTTAGTCTTAGAAATGGGCATCGGACCTGAAGGATTTACGCTAATTGAAGGACTTTTAGAGCATGTATGGGATATAGTGCCTCCAATTTACTCCCGAGATAAGCAGGGACTGTACTTTTACTGGGAAACTTGTCATGATAAATTTTTACCTGACAGCGTGATGCAGCGGTGACAAGGGGAAACAGCCAATGTTGTTTATCGAATGTGTCCTGTATGAAAGGAACCCAAGGGGGTGGGAGTCAGAGAACTATTCAGGGAACTTCCAGCCATCATTATATTAGTCATCCTCTTGGCCGAAGTGGCAGCATTTGAAACATGTCCATATTTCTCCTCCTTGAAAAACTTCCTGTTGTTTCTCATACAACTCTCTTCATTCTCCTCAAACTTAGTAGTCTCTCTCTCTCTCTCTCTCTCTCTTTCGCCTAAGCTGGCTTTCCTTCTAATTTTTGGAGCAGGCCTGGCATCTTGTTTTCACTTAACTGTCAGCGTCTCTAGGTGACCTCACTGAGTCTCATTGCTTTAAGTTCCTTCCACGTGGTGACGACTTCCAAATTGTCATCTTTAATTAAGACCCCTGCCGGGAGGCCACTAAACCCAGCTATCCCTCATTCCCAGGTGGCTACATCACAGGCTATAATTAACATTATTTAAAACAGAATTTATGATTTTCCTCAATATAATAGCACTTCTATCTGTGTTTCCAATCCCTTTTAATTGAGACTTTATTGTACTAATTTCTCAGGGAAAAATCCTTAAAAATCACCCTTGAAACTCCTCTTTCTCGACCTCCTACTGTAATTCAACCCATTCTAAAATCCTACAAGCTCTGCCTTCAGTATCGTATTTCAAATCCTGGGACTTCTCTCTCCCTGCCAGCCCCTCCTGTCTTCCTCTGTTCCTTCCTGGTGGTCTGCAAGGTCCAGCTCCTCATATTTTTCAGATCTCAGCCTAGAGCCCCCCACCACCTTTCTAACTTTAGGAATACTACTCATTACTGTTGTTTTTATCCATAGAGGTTGATTAATCCTATTTGACAAAATATGCTTTCATTTCATTATTGTTAATGTAAGTTCCACAAGGGTAGGACATCATCTCTCACTACTCTGTTTCCAGAATACAAAGATGGTGTCAAAGTGTTTATTTATTGAACGTTGTGAATACGTGAATGATCTAAGGAGGGATTTATGACTATCACCCTCTTGTTGAAATAACCGAGCCATGGATACTGATGTCCAAGAACATAGGACTTTTGACATGTTCTCTGTACATAGGTCTGGGAGGTCATTGTTAAAAAGGGGTCACGGCCCACAGGTTGAGAACCGCTGTTCTAGAGGAAGGCGCACAGGATTCTGAGAACGGATGTGAAGAAAACATGAGCTGAGTCATTGGGGCGGAGAGGGCAGAAATGATGAGGATAGTGGATAGACAAATGATTACAATATATTAATGAGGAGAAATTAATGTCAGAAATATATGTCAGGGCCAAATCATGGATAGCCTTCAAAAAAAAAAAAAAAAAACCAAAAAACCCCCACACATTTTATCATCTCAGCAGGGAAGGGCCTAGGAAAACTTTTAAGTAGAAGACATTATGAAAGTCATAGTGTAAGATGTTTAATGTGACCCCAGGAGAGAGAATGAATTTGCCTTATTCATTAAAATAAACCAGCAAGCTGTGGCTCGGTGAGTAGGGCGCCGGCCCCATATACCGAGGGTGGCAGGTTCAAACCCAGCCCCGGCCAAACTGCAACAAAAAAATAGACGGGCGTTGTGGCGGGCGCCTGTAGTCCCAGCTGCTCGGGAGGCTGAGGCAAGAGAATCGCATAAGCCCAAGAGTTAGAGGTTGCTGTGAGCCGAGGGACGTCATGGCACTCTACCCAAGGGTGATACAGTGAGACTCTGTCTCTAAAAAAAAAAAATAATAATAATACTAAAAAAAAAATTAACTAGCAAGCTAGGTCACGGTGGGGTTGGAAGTAGAAAAATATTCATCTAGGTGTTGGTAGAGTGAATAAAAGTCATGCAATAGGGATGTCCAACTAACAACTGGGTGCTTTTTACCCAATAGGTTTGCATAACAACTGGATTCAGGAGATAAGGGAAAGGAAACAGGTAATGCTTATAGTGAAATTTTAAACAGCTGGAGTTGGCAGAGTGATGTGCATTTGGCAGAAGCCAGCAAATGCGCAGGCAGCGGGCCTCGCACAGGAGCTCCAGTTTTCAGTGTCCTCAACCTCAGGTAATTGTAGCAATTGAGAACATCCAGGCAGCAGTTACCAATAAAATTCTGGCCCCTAAGGCACATTAATAGGCCACAGATTTTCAAAAGAAATAGGTATATAGAGAATAAACAAGTTTTCTAAAAGACAGCTTATATATAGACAGAACAGAAATTTGAGTTCTGAGGACTAAATTTCAGAAGGCTGCATCAGTGGGGTTAGCTGAACAGAAAAATAGAATGAATGAGAAAAAAATGGAATGAGAAGAGTGGGAAAGTAGGAAACACAAAAGGGAAAAGATGATGTGTGTAAACATGCAAAAAGTTGGAGGGATTTTCAAGAACGGATTAATGAACTGTAAGAAATGGTGAGACATCCAAACATAATAAATGCTTTTCAAAGGCATCTGTATTTGGGGTCTATGAGATTGATGCCTATATTTCATTTTTGAAATTTTCAAAATTAGGGAAATGTATTTGGCATATCACCAGAGAAAGTGAGGAAACAAATGCAGCTGAGTTGATAAAATTTGCAAGAGAAATTTGTCATTGAAAAAGGACTCTACTGGTTTTAAAGACACTTACCCAGATTTTAAAAACAGAAAAAGCATAGATGATTTTTCTTAATTAAATCATAGATGTGTATAATAATGCAATCATGAGGTACAATGTGCTGGTTCCATATACAGTCTGAAATATTTGAACCAAACTGGTTAACATAGCCTTCATGGCATTTTCTTAATTATTGTGTTCAAACCCTTATACTCCACACTTAGTAAACTTCACCTGAACCCTTCCAAGATGCACCCTAGGTGTGGACCCACCAATCACCCTCCCTCCACCCTACCTCCTCCTCCCTTCACCTCCCTCGCCTCCCTCCCCATATTCTTGTACTGAGATTGGGTTATAGCCTTCATATGAAAGCTATAAATTAGTTTCATATTAGGGCTGAGTACAGTGGGTACTTTTTCTTCCATTCTTGGGATACCTTGCTAAGAAGAATATTTTCCAGCTCCATCCATGTAAACATGAAAGAGGTATAGTTTTAAATTTAATCTTCAGCACTGTCTAACAAACCCATCTATAGGTTATCTGGCCCTAGGGAAATGTAAATTTATTTTACTTAATATTTATCATTAATTTTGCATATCTTCTGATAGTATTCTTTGGTTAATGCATATTATTTCTATCTTAAAACTCTATAATATTAGATACAAATTTATAAATAGCTAACATTCATTTTCTTTACTGTCCAGTAGAACAGATAACTAGAAAACTTATGTGCTCTTGTTGTCCCTGTAAGACATTACCTGTGTTGTGCCTAACCTCGCTACCTTCTTGAAACATTTTTCCCCCACTGTATATAAAATACAATTTTTCCAAAATTCTATTTGAACTAGATTTGTTTTCCTGTTGTACTCTAAATGATAAGTTAATAGAAACTTGCCATGTTCTCACTATCCATTTGCTTGACAATGATGTTTTTAAAATTTGAAAATTATACTTTGACAGTAGCATAGGTTTTATTTTGATTTCATTTCTTTGTCTTATAAGACTGGGGGATCTGAGCACATTGGTACATGAGGGCAGAAAGCCAAGAGGCAGCAGGAGGTTGTGTATGGAATCTGCCTCCTCACAGCCAGCGAGAACGTGAGTCATATTCTGTTAACAAGTATTTGAAATAGGCGGTACAAAAACAAGCAAGTCTGGGCAAAAGTATCCCGTGGTTTAAAGTCAAAAAATAAAAAAATAAAAAATAAAAAATAAAACAGCACTTTAAGAAATCCAGAGGAGTACAAACACAGTTTTAGGATTAGAAATAAAATATCTAGAAATAAAAATTGGACCCGAGACTTGGTGTAACCGTTGAAATAAAAGAATACAACCCTCTAAAGTTCCTCTTCTCTCCTCTATTGTGGCCTTTTACTCTTCTTTATCAGTCTTTATTTCAGATTATTTGTATGGTGAAGAATCAAGAAGAAAGCAGAAAGATAACAGATTAAGGTCTTAGAAGAACCCAAAAGAGATAAGATGAAATTTTTAGTGTGAAGCTTCTTTCTATGTCAGCATTTCAGTAAGTCACATGCCTGAGCTCTGGTTTCCATTGTCAATTCCAGGGCACTGACATTATTGTGATACTGTTTCACCTGCAAATTTATTTCATTTATTATATGTATAACATATGTCATATCAGTTTTTTAATTCAACAAATGAATGTGCTGTTTCTATCATTTCATACATTTCAGAAATATACCGTATATACTTGAGTATATATGGTAATTTATATAAAGGAAGTTCCCAGAATCTCAAAAATCTATATATTCTTTATGAGAGAGTTTGTGTATGAACTGCTTTATTAGCATCTTATAGGTTGCAAACTGCTCTATTCAGGGAAAGATTGGAGGCTGGAGCACTGTGGATAAAATGTGACACTGTTTCTATGTTGAAAGTGCTCTTCTATTATCTAGACTGACATAAAACTGAGCTGGAACATGGTAGGCGCTCAATACATATCAGCCGAGTGAACAGTTGCATAAATGAACAAATGGAGGTATGGAGTTAGGAGCAAATATTTCTTGTGTATCCTATAACCCTAGTTGAGGAAGCATAAAATATATAGGCAAGAAAGAAGCAAAATGCAGATTATGGTAAGTACTATGAAGGAAATAGTACAAATTGTGTCACTGCAGAAAACTTTACCTCCCCAACTCCTACCACCCTTTTTAACACGACCAATAACATATTGTCAGAAATGCAAGAAGATGGGTTCTCATAAGGTCTACTCCAGTTGGTATTGGCTAAAGGCCTGAAAGGTGGCTGCAGCAGATTCAAGTTACACCTGCAGGCCTTTGAAACGGCCTGAGAGCAGGAAAGAGCTACATGGAAATTCTAAAGGGATCCTGACAGCGTCCATCAAACCAGGCAAACTTATCTCCAAGTGTTCTTTATTGTCACGTATGCTAAGAGAATTCTAGTTAAGTTTGTGAGATTTTCTGTGAATGATTTTAACCGTCAGAGGTATTCTTCAAATTTACCACCAATATTCTAAGAATAGAGCTAATCACGTAATCTAATCATGAAATGAGAATGATATATTTTTCTCTGCCATAACTTCATTATTGCTATTCTGCACTGCAAAGCAAAATTGACCAAAGGCTAGAGGTGGCATTTTCTCAGATGTTTAATTTACTGGTTATAAATATTTTGTGGGGCTTCATAGAGCTGCAGGCTATCTTCAACATTTTTACTTTGCCTTACTATTTTGTTTTCCCTTATTAAATATAGGACATTTAACATTTAGATAAGTCAGAAAGTAAAATTTGTTTTAACATGAAGCATGTTGAAACATGCTTCAGTCTCAAGATGTAAGCTAGCATTGGGGAATATCTATCTTTTTGAGAGTCAGGGTGTTTTTACTAAAGTCAGTATTTATATTCAAAGTAAATCATGACTGTTGGCCAATGCTGCCTTAAGCAAAGGTCTTCGAAAGGCATTTCTTGAGACTGGTTTTAAGGTTTTTAAATAAAGTTTTAAACATCATAAAATATTGTTTTGATATTAATCTTCAACAATATGGCAACATGAAAAATTTATAAGATGTTGGATAAATGCCTAAAATATCTCTGAGTCTTAGTTTTCACATACACAAAATACAAATAATAACAGTACCAATTTCCCAGGATTATTGTGAGTATTAAATATGTAAAGTGTATGTTAACAGTGCTTGGGAAGGTAAAAAATATTCCAAATGATATTTGCAATTTATGTCATTGGGAGCAGTGTCCGCAGCAGCAGGAACAGTTGTAATAATAATGACGGTAGCACCGATGGTAGCAGAAGCAATAGTAATAGTAATACTAGTGATAATAACCAATAATACAAAAATTGAAAATATCTCATCTGCATGTCCATAAATGTTCAAATGGTTGTTGTCTGTTATTATTTATACTGCAATTTATCTGAACATCTTCTGACATATCCTCCATTGAAAAGTGCACCCTAATATTTTTCAAAATATCTACCTTGCTCTAACATATTCCATCATTTACCTATTTTTAATGTCTACTGCTTAATTTTTGTATTTTACCCTCTCCCATGCCACCTGAGATTGAGAGATCAATCTCATATCCCAGGCACTTAGAACAGTATCTGTCAATGAAAAACAAAATTTATTGAATCATTCAGTGAACAAATGAGAATTGTTTGAGAGCTTTCTGGGAGAAGGAAAACGAAAAATATTTTAATTTTGACTTTCTTAATTTTGATTCATAGTTCAAGTGGCTTAGAGGTATAACTTCAAGAACTTTTCCTCCAAGAGGGAATATGAGATGTAGTTTCAAGTCCTACAGATACAAAGATTTTCTTTTCTGCTTTCACACAATCCATAAGAGGGTAAAAAAGTTGGGTCTGAAATCATGAGGACACCAACTTTTTTCCAAAAAATTTGTAGGCAAATGCCTATAAATGTTCTTTTGCCTTTGGAATTCAGTTTTGATGAGGCATCCAAGGCTGGTCTTCATTTCCCTCCATTTAGATGATCTGTTTATACTGCCTGTGCTTCCATGATTCAAACATACTTAAAGGATTCCAATGAGAATTTTTTTTTTTTTTTTTTTTTTTTTGTAGAGATAGAGTCTCACTTTATCGCCCTCTGTAGAGTGCCGTGGTGTCACACAGCCCCCAGCAACCTCCAACTCCTGGGCTTAGACAATTCTCCTGCCTCAGCCTCCCGAGTAGCTGGGTCTATAGGCGCCTACCACAACGCCCAGCTATTTTTTTGTTGCAGTTTGGCCGGGGCTGGGTTTGAACCCACCACCCTTGGCATATGGGGCCGGCACCCTACCCGCTGAGCCACAGGCGCCACCCTCCAATGAGAATTTTAAAGCATTATGTCCGTATGTTACTAATGGTTTCATTTTTCCCCCTCAAATATATGAATAAATCTTGGGCTAGATTTGTATTTTACCTATACTACATTTATCTATCACCTTTGTAAAACATATTGTAATTATTTCATTTTCTTTGCATTTCTTTATTCATTAATGATGACCTTGCTTGTTCTTTATTATTTAAAAAAATAATTTTATACTTACTATTTTACTATCATGAACTCTGCTGTAAATTCTTCTAATTAATTTACTGTTTCTTTGTACTTTTTAAGTGCCTCGATCTCAATTTTAAAATCATGTTAATATAATTTTTCCCTCATATTTTATAAAGGTTATATATTGTCTTTCTTTGCATTCTACTGAAAATGTTGGATAATTTTCTAAATAATTGATGTGGGCTCAACACTCATGGCTCAGTGGTTAGGGTGCTGACCACGTATACCAGGGCTGGCAGGTTCAAACCTGGCCCAAGCTTGCTATACAACAATGAGAATTACAACAAAAAAATAGCCAGGCATTGTGGCAGGCGCCTGTAGTCGTAGCTACTTGAGAGGCTGAGACAAGAGAATCACTTAAGCCCCAGAGTTTGAGGTTGCTGTGAGCTGTGACACCACGGCACTCTACTGACGGCGACATACTAAGATTCTGTCTCAAAAAAAAATAATAATAATATGGGCTTTGTAGTAAATTATATATGTATACATATAATAATTTTATGTGTAAATTATATATGACATATAATATGAAATAGAATATATAATAGGTATATAATTTATACATGTTCTTTTTAGATTTAAGGCATTTAGATTTATGATATTAGAAACATATCTTTTTTGGTTTCTTTTGTTTGTTTTGTTTCAGTTTTAATAAGTCACTTATAGTTTATTTAGTTTTACTTATCCATTGATGGACACAGATCCATGGTGGCAGGTGTTTGTCAATAAGCCAATTATAGGCTTGTTGGTTTTTCATTACAAGTATTTTGGCTATATGCTGGGTAAGTGTGCTTAGCTATTAATCCTATTCTCAGAGAGTAGCAGCGTTTAATTGAGCAGGGCTATGCCGTAATGAAAATGATTCCTTTATTAGTACCTCTTTCTAGCTTGTTGATACTCCAAATGCAAGGAAGGCAATGAAACTTGTCTCCAGTATAAGTTGCCCCCAGGGAGCTTTCCTGTCGCTTGAACTCCTACCATGCTTTGAAGATTATACCTTAAGGGATGCAATGACAAGCAGGGGCCCATTGATGTGGAGACAGATTTTATGTGTGTGTGTGTGTGTGTGTGTTTTGGAGAGGTGTTGATGAAGATGTCATCAACTGAATATTGATAAATGAGTGTCATTATCAGAGACTGGAGATCTGGAAATGACACTTAGGCTGCCTTAAACAGTAACATCACTGGAGTAGGAAATGGGGGAGTACTCAATTTTCTGATGAAAACAAGAACCTCAAATTTATAAACCAGGATGACTATCAGGCAGCAGGAATAAAGTACATTTCTTTCTACTATCATAGGAATATAACACTTTCTCAATTTTGTTACAATAGTCTATGTTGCAGAGAAAATATCATATGGTATTTGAAACACAGTGACTGTATGTTTAGTGGTGTGCTATGGGCTGAATGTTTATGATTCCCCATTGCACACAGTTTATGCCGCAACTTCACTCTCCAACATGATGGTACTAGGGGTGGGGCCTTTGGGAGGTAACTGGGATTAGATGAAGGCATGAGACTGGAACCCTCATCAGTAGGGTTAGTGCTCTTATAAGTCACCAGCTCGCTTGCTTCCCCTCTCTGCTACCAACGATGTGTGTAGACATGATGGGAAATTTGCTTTCTGCATCCAAAAAAGGACTCTTACCAGAACTCTACCATTGCTGGCAGCCTAATCTCAGACTTCAGCCCCTAGAGCTGTGAGAAGTAATTTTCAGTTATTCATAAAACATTTGGCTTATCCTACTTTATTGCAACACCTCAAAACACAGAGTTGTAAGTTTGTGTATTTTCTTTACTACATGTTTATTTTAGTAGGAAATTGTGAAGATTGAATCAAGCCAATGTTGCCAAATCAATTTTAAATCAGAAGCTACGTTTGTTTTCATCTTACAGTGTGATTCCAAGATTTATGAAAAACTAGCAAACTAGTCAAAGATTAAAATCTAGTTTCAAAAAATGACTAGGAAAAAAGATAAATATTTTAGTGTTTTTTCTGTCTATAGAAAGTACTTTGCCTTTATACAAGTTGTAAATATAAGATATGCTTATTGTAAAAATATAAAACATAGAGACATCTGTACAATGAAACATGAAAGGCGACTGGCCTCTCTAACACTTTCGTACCAATGTACACCATGAGAATACTTTGTAACTTACTGAAATGCTTACAAATTTTTATATGTATAATTTTGTTCCTTAATGACTGTTTAATAGCAAAAAAATAAAAAGAAAGAAAGAAAGAAAGAAAAAGAAAAAAAGAAAGAAAGAAAAAGAAAGAAAGAAAGAAAGAAAGAAAGAAAGAAAGAAAGAAAGAAAGAAAGAAAGAAAGAAAGAAAGAAAGAAAGAAAAGCTATCAAGAGTTGTTTAAGGACTTTTAACTGTAAATATGGAAGAGGATATCTCGAAGCACCACAGGATAAATTAAAATTTCCATGCAGAATGGAGGAGAAATTAGGAACATACATATCCCTTTGAAGTAGTGTGAACATAGGGGGTATGGAGGGCCATTTTCCTATAGGCTTAAGTATTCTGGTTTGTTTTAGTCAGTATCTTACGTTTCACTTTCCATTGTGTCTTTCCAATTGATTTATCAAATAATTACTTATGAGTGCTTTTAATGCACCATGCATTATTATGCTGAGATATGACATTGGATAATGAAGAGATCCTACTTGGGTCACTATGAAAGTTTTGAGACAGACTATGTTAGGGTCTGTTATTCCCATTTCAAGAGACACACTGGACAGCATCCTTTCTGATTCTCTGGTTCAAGTTTTAACTTGCCCGGATTATCACTGTTGTTTCCATCCTTGTGGATGTTATGTTTCTTGATTTCTGTGTATCTCAAAACTTTCATAATGACCTGTATGGTCTTGGAATTTAAGTTCAAGTTGAGGAGTCAGAAAATAAAACAAATCTATGCATAATTTTCTCACCGTAGTGCTGTTAAGAAGTAAAGTAAGGTAACGGCAGATGCTGTTTTCATTGGGGTGGCCAAGGAAAGCCCTCTGAGGAAGAAATTATAGAGGATTAAATATCGTACTTACTACAACAGCCACCAATATCATAACTCATCTGAGGAATTACTGAGAACAAGACATTTCTCCTGGCAAGCCTGGAAATCTCTTGTGACTTGGAAGACAAGCCACCAAGTAACTCAGTAATCCTGGAGGAGCAAAGTTCAGTCCTGTAGTAGTAAGGCTAATGTTAAACATTATAGATACCAGTGGACAGATGAAGTGAGTTGTCATCATGGATAAAGGAGCTTTTAGACAGATCTTGAGGCTCTAGCATGGCCAGTTGGTTTGAGGAACATTAAGAAGGAGCTGGAGAGTTACAAGGAAAAGAATTAGGGAAGTAGCAGTTAAGAGTACATAATCTCAGGAACATGGGATTTGGGATATTGCTCTTAATATGCTAAGGAATAATTAAAGGACCTTGAGGAAGAAAATTAGAATATCTGAAATCATTGTGATTGCTCTTTGGACAATAGACTACATGGCTGAAAAGTGGGCAAGAATATCAGGAGGAAGAGAATTAAAGTTATTGATTTAGGTCAGAGGGTAAAGAAGTCTTTTAAATACTGTTAGCCTTTCTCATCCAAAAATTCCCCAACAAAAGGCATTATCTAACTTTTTTAAAAATAATGCCACACCTTAACCAATAGCTTGTCGATAAATCAGGAATATTGAGAACACCACACAAAAAGTGTTTCCTAGGAATGAAGTACAAAGAGAAACAACATTTTGTTTCCTACAACACTCATTTTTGTAATCCCAATTAGTTGTGAGTGGAAAAAAAGGTGACAATGACGGCGTACCCTGGAAATCAGATCTCTTCATCTACCAGTTATTACTGAACTTTGATGCTTTGTGTTCCTAAGTAAGGACACCAGCTAAATGAAAACTACACTAGCAGCTGAATGTAGCAAGTTCAGGAGGAATTCTGTGCTGTGTAAGATGAACCCCGCCCGAGATCTTCTTGGTGAAATGCAATTATGTGGTTTGAGTGGTGCTGGCAGCATGGATATCCTCAATCCTTTTTCATATTGCCCTTCACTCTGAAACTGACTAGCTTTTTAAAATTTGCATTTTATTTATTATAAATTTAACGCACCTTTTTAAAATTGGGAAGGTGCCATTTCTGAGTGTTAGAGCCCTATGGTTAGCACACTGCTTACAAAGTTGCTCACTGTGTAATTGGTCCTGTCCTACCCTTATTTATACTATGAACCCTGGCCATGTGGTTTTAGAGTACAGTAGGATTTTCAGAAATAAATACATGAAAATGAATTTATTCGAAATAAAAATACAAATATAATTAATGTATTCAACATAAAAATATTCTTGTATGAAAAAATGCAGCCACATGTTTATACAGTATAGGATAAACACTTTTGTCATTTAGGGTTCCGACTGGAAAATATAAAGTACTTCAGGTTTTTTAATATAGGAAATTGCATGCTTTTGAAAATATTGAAGTGGCTGGGGAAAAAAATGTCAGGATATGCTGTTGGCTTACTGGAAATCAGTTGCAACAATCTCAGGAAACTGTCATCAATGATCTCAGTTGCCTGTTGGAGGAAAACACCCAGGAGCATTTTGCAAAGGCTCTCTGTCTCTGCTTGCCTCTGTCTTCTGAATCTCACACCGTGAGTCTCACCCATGAGATCTAAACTGGGATCCAGCTGGCAGTGGATCTGGGAAATGTGGTTCCTGTTATTATAACCCCTTGGACATGGACAAGATCAATGAAGAAAGTAATAATGGAAGCTGATTGGGAAAACAAAACAGAACAATATTCAGGACCAATCCAATCCTTAAGACCCTGAAGTGGACGCTATCCTCTGGCACCCTGTGCCTTCTTTAGAATAAAGGGTTTACTTTCCAAGCTGCCAGAAGTGCTGTTGGCAGAGAACCATGCTACAGACTCTCCTGGAGAAGGACTGCGGCTGGAGACCATCACCTGCCCCAAGCCCACACCCCCTTTCCAGGGCAGCCTGCATCCACTCCCTGGTAAATAGAGGGCTTACTGGCCTGGCCTCCTCACTCAAACTTCCCACTCATTCCTTATCAGAATTCATAGAGTCCATCAAGCCTCCTGAGCCTGAGTCACAGTTCTATAACTTCCTTTGGCTAATTCTCCTTACTTCACAGCCCTTCCAAAGGTATCGATCTCAAAATCATCACCTAATTAACCTGCTGCACATTAGTTTCCATCATGGGGTCTGCTACTGTGACACACTCTTCCCCCAAATTTGGTACACACAATTTACTCTTCTATTTAAACTTACAAGCAAAAGCATCAATGGCAAGCTTCCTCTAAAGATAACCCAAGTATCTTTCATACAAATGACACAATCTTTATCTGAAAGAAGGAAAAGAAGAAACTTCCATTCATTTAATTATTCATCCTGCAATGATGAATTCTTCTTGCATGAAGAATTGAATTCATTCTTCTACTTTGTTCACAATGCCTTTTTGTTACCCTTAGCATAAAGATAGAATTTGCACTGTAGGTAAATCGGTAACAGAAAGGGGGAGAAATTAGAACGTATTCAAGTATATTACATAACTACTATAGTTTTTGTTTCTGCAAGTAGTTGCAAAGCTATAGTTGATATTTCCAATTTCCCTCTTCCACTCTTTGTTCTTTTTTGCTTTCAGCATCATCACAGATAATATTATTTACATTTTTAACAGATGGAAAGACCCAAACCTCTATTCCTGTAGAATCTTATCTTCTGTTTGTCATATTGGATTATTATCAATACTTCATTATGCTGTATATAGAAGTACTAAGGGGTAGACCAGAAAATCCATAAATTTCAGTATTGTATTTCCTTGTTCATGCTATGAAGTTCCCTACATTTTCACAATATATATAAAAAAGGTTATTCTAGCCAATGTAAGTACTAGCACACTTTTGCTATGGTCCCACACACCCTCAACCCTCCATGACTTAGTTTTGTATTTTGCTTCTGGTTTGGGGGGTCCGCTTCAGTTCTACCTGGCTGTGCTTAGCTTGAGTCAAACTGTGACCTACATGTTGTCTTAAGGCCCAAACTGATGGGATAACCCCTGTTGTTCCCATGAAGCTGTGTAGAAGCAAGTGGGCCTTAGCCCATCCATATATTTCATTAGCTTATAATCAATCATGAAAAATCTCACATCCTTGTTTCTCTTTTGGTTAAGCCATTATCATACAGCCAGGACTCATGTTTATGAGTTTTGTAACATGGAGTTTGAAAATTCTCATTGTCTTTGTTTCATTGAAATGTAATTTTCTTATAAAAACTAAACTCCTTTTCTTTTCAATAATTTTGCAAATCATTAATATTATGAATTCAATCAATTCATAATTATCATTTCTATTGTCTTCAGTCTCTTTTTAGCCATCTTATTTTATCTTCCCCTCTTCTTTTTATCTTTCCCTCTTTTCTTCCTTTGTTCTTTGCCTCTCCTGAAATGCTAGTAAATGGTTACATAGCCAAAGTTGACGCCATAGTGTGCCCCAGAAGCCAAGGTCTCATCAGAGAAGCCAAAAGCTATCCCTGGAGTACACAGCAGGTTAGAGACGCAGACATTCCAAGGCAGAACCCAGCCTTGTGTTACATATGTAAAACCATACTAATTTTATTAAATTATGTTAATTACTTACTCATCATGCCTAACAACCATGTGGAGCAATGATATTCATCCTTCACCATTAAATGGTGATATTTGTGATTTGTTCTTGTTGCAGTACTAAATTTGGCTCATGAAATCCAATTTGACAGGTTTTTACCTTACTACAGAGAAATAAATGGATAGAAAAATATTATTATTTTTGAAAATTATTGCCACTTAAATCAAGGTCCCTGGGAAAGGCACACAGGCATAAGTATTTTGTGAAGCTTCCTAAATATTTCAATGAACAGCCCATTTGACAATCACAGAGCCAGGTCAGCAACCAGCTCAACCTATTCTCCATCCTTCACTCACTTCTCTCCCCAAGCATGACTGATTGTTTAGGTGGGTGAGTTCCAACAAGAAACTAGCTACAGCTCCTTCTTTGCTATTTCTTCTAGGCTCTATGACTCTGAGATGTGCTCTGATCCATCATTGCCTCTGGTAAAGAGCCCACCTTCGTGGAATTCTGCCTTCCCTGCAATGACTAGATCCATCTAATTGAAGTACAAATTAGTAACTAATAATGTTTTACATATTCCTGACTTCTCTGTATAGCTCTTAGCTATATATATATATAAATATATTGTAAATATATTGTATATTTCCATACAATTTCAACAATAATCATTATAGAATCATGAAAAATAAATAATAGTAGACATTTGCAGTACTATTACTTCCTCAAGGCCCTGGTGTTTTTGAAGTTTCTTTTCCTCTTTACACAGGTTTTTCCCTCTCTTCCTTATGCCTTGGTTTTTCTACTACATCATTGAATTGTTTTTGTTTTTGTTTTTTCAAATTTAAAAGTATCAGATGTCTATAGTTTATTTAAAACTTTTAGTTTTTGTATATTCAAAAATAATAAAAGTAATGTGTTAAAATATTTTAATAAAAATTTGGTAATTGGCCCAACACACTGGAGAAGTTTAAACTGAGTCCAAACTCGCCTCCTCCCCATGAAGGGAGAACAATAAGTAAGAACACAGTGCTCTTTTCCTCTCATAGAACAATGATACTTTTAACCCATTAGAAAGTGCATGCTTTCATTAGAACTGCTCTCAAGTGAGGAGCACTTGATAAGAAATACATTATTTGCTATGCCTTATGATTTCCTTCAGATAAGACATATTATACACACGTGTTAGAAAAAAAGTCAGCTAGTACCTTGATAGTTTGGACTTGTTATGGTAGTAACACCAATGTAATATAATTAAAATAGAAATACAAGGGGAAAGTAACTGCTTGGAAGTAACCACTATGCATCTTGCTTAATGTTTAGTTAAACATGAGATAAAATGAAGAATGACCCTTTGAAGAATAGTATTTATTAAAGGTTTATACTTACAGTGGTTTGTATTTTCATCCTCATTTTATTTTATAAAAAGAGAAATGCATATTCATAAGAAATTAGGACTAAAGCCAGGAAGTCAAATATTCAAATAGCTCTTTTCATTGGAAAATCCCTCAGGTTATCATGATTGATTACTCCTAATTTCCTTTTGAAATAAAATGTCAGGCATAGATTCTTAACAGAATTTGAGCTTTATAAGTGTTTTGAAGAATTAGTGACTGGAGTTGGAATAAGGCTGTAGAAAAACATGGTAGAATCTATTAATTTTTTTCCAAACACTTTGGAGGAAGTTATGATAAAAATTATTTATTGAAAGCTTTAATGATTTAAGTGTATGTATATATTGATGCTATGGATAGTTTTATGTAGATGTGTGTAGGGGCAAGAATGGAAAAGAAGGAGAAATGAAAGCTCTCAAACTATACGGCTAATTATACAAGAGCTGCTACAGTGCCAAGTGATTATTGGAAAGATATCGAGGGCATGTTAAAATAATGAATGAAATATGGACTTCAATAAACCAATCTATACTGAGAATTGTTTGTCATTAAAATGACTAACATTGCATATTGTTTTATAAAATAAGAGGAAATAAAAGTTTCAAATGGGAGCTTATTTCACCGTTAAGAAAAAATTTTAAAACAATTTTGTTTTTGAAAATTTCTACCTGAATTGCTTAAAATTTCTTCCCTAAATAATAGTTTTCTTTTCCTCCAGTAGCTATTAGCTCATTAATTTTGCATCGAAATTAATTTCCTTAGACTTGTGTTCTCACTGGCTCTCACAACGTGCCAAATTGCTTACCTGTCCCTTGATTTTGATTCTCACCTCTCTTGGCCTCTCCAATCATGCTCCAACACTGTTATAATGTATACAAATAAAAGGTGGGCTGCCTTCTGCCTTTTAGATACTGACATTACTGGGTTTTGACAAGTTGTGTCTATACATTAGATTTCCAGTACCTTCAAATACATCTTTTCTAAATATTTCAATGTTAGGCTTGTCAGTATCGACAAGAAATTATCGTCATCTTCATCTTCTTCTTCATCACCATCCTTCCTATACCTGCTTGAAATCTCACTATATGGAACATACTTTTAAAAACTCAATATACACAAGGGGGTGGAGACAAGATGGCTGACTGAAGCCAGCTATCCACAGAGGCTCCCATCCAGAAGGAGAGTTAAAGGACAGAAATTTAGCAAGTAACCTGGTGGATTAGAGCTGCACCAAGAGAGAAAGTTGAAAAATGCACATCAACCCCACTGAGGTGAGCTGAGACCCCAAGGATACAAACAAAAGGTACAAAATCCATCACCAAGCAGATGGGAGTCCCCCACCCCCCCATGAGAAAGGCTCAGAGTGCCCCACAAATGAGCAGAGTTCAAAAGTCCTCCCACTACACTCCACAGGAGAGACCCTCTAAAAACTGGACCTACCTCCCCTACTAGGGGGCCCCAGCATTCTCCTGCCAGACATAAAGCTGTATAAAACTGTACATATTCTCTACCTGAAATTCTGAGCTTCCAGC
>CAUYPK010002072.1:0-14884 GCA_963574355.1 Loris lydekkerianus | reverse complement strand
TGCAAGCACCCTGCTGGAATGTCCATTTCAACATGTACTCACAGGGGAGGGGCGGTTTCCTGGTACACATAGTCACGAGCATACTTGTTTTGCAACTATTGTTTATCACCTGCTTCAGGGTTCAGTTGAATCTGTAACTTGTTTTGCAACTATTGCTTATCATCTGCTTCAGGGTTCAGTTGAATCTGTAACTAAAATCTTTATAACCTTTTTTAGAGTCAGCTTAAAAATTTTTATTCTTACACCTGCAATATCTAAGCTATCATATACAATTTTAATTATACTGCTGAGACAGAGAGGCTTGAATAACATCCCCTCCAATTGGGATTGATGTTTGAAACCCTCTGTAGCAGCCTTTTGGACAGAACTTGTTGTGATCAAGGAAGTGTCCTATAGCTGTGCTGCCAAGGATGGTGTAAGGTGTCCACTTAGTCATGTGGATTCTGGAATTTAAACTAATTTAAATTTAAATTGGAGCTCCCACATTGGACAATGAAAATTGAAAAGTTCCCTGCTGAGCCGTCCTGCAGCTTTAACTTGAGTGATTCAGTGGTAAGAAATGGAAGCCCCCACCAAGCATGCTGTTCCTTTTGGGGGCAATTCTTGCTATGTCAATGTCTTCACTGTAAGATGTTCTTATTGAGACGTGTTCCACTGAGAACTGTTTTCTAATAACTTATGCATCTAATTATTAATTCTATTACTTAAGGCCAGACAGCATAAGCCTAAGCCCCAGGATGCTGTCAGCTGTCACCTGTGTGAGCTAAGGTAGAGTATGCACCAGCCCACACAGGTATATCCCATGAAAGCCATGCTTGTCCTCCCAGGTTGGGCTGGAAACAAAGGGGATATAATTTCACAAGATGAACAGAAGCATTTTGACTGCTGTCTGTTGGCTATTTTATGCCCAGCATGGAATATTTTTACTATATGGGGGCCCAAGTCCTAGTGGGTGTCAGGGATCCCACCTCGGAGAACAGATCTTCCCTCTCCACATCTGCTGGAGTCCCAGGCTCAGGTACATGTCCAAGTTTCTGTCATCTATCCTCTATTTTTAATTTGAAAAAATGAAACAGACAGGAGAATAAGAGAGAATTCGTAGCACAGAGGCAAAGTCTACTGACAGTGATATTCTCCCCAGAGATCTTGGCCGTGGTTTCAGTTTCTTTAACACTTGAAGTACTGGTCCCTGTACAAGCCTGACTCTCGTCACTGCTTCTGCCAACTCTATGACATAGTTCCAGAAATCCCTTTTCTGTTTATGTTAGCCAAGTTGATTTTTGTTATTTATAATACAAAATCTAGATTGGCGTGGCTAATACAGACTATTTTGTGGTGTTAGAGTTGGCCGTGAGGTTAGTAGTCAATGCCCAGGGAACAGCAGGAATTCTGGGAAAGGTGGCAGCTGTTGTTGGACAGTCGTCAGGTGCATTGCAAAGTAGATAGATTGAGACTGGATCTGGGTAGGACGGTGCCTGCAGGAACCGCAACTGAATGAGGCGGATAGACGTACCTCATCCCTGCAGCCACGGAGAGGAAACGCGGGTGTGCTGTGTGGTCATCCCAGGGTAATGCTGGGAGAGGGGATAACAGGGGAATGCAGAACTGCTGACAGGAGCATGCCAGGAATTGCCATTTTCCCTTTTCCACCACAGCTTTCAAAAAATTCAGAATCAAATTTAAAGCTTAAAAGACAGAAACTATATAGAACTACATAACTTGGGAATGTGGCTTATTTAGTGACAATTTTTTGCTATAGTTTGTAGGAGACCTGTATGTCTTCCTCAGGTTAGTTCATCTTGAAGGACTGTTTAAGGCAAAACAGACACACATTTCATATAAATAGTTTATCTCAATTTAAAACAAATAAATAAACAGATCTTTCCCAAGCACACACCAAGGCTAGACGTGGGGAACAGAGACTTGCACCCTGAACAGTCCAACGTGTCTGTAAATAGCTCACCACCTCATCACTTCGGGAGATAAGGTCAAAGCCATCATGGAAGGAGATGCAGAGCCAGGGTAGGATGGAAGAAAGGAGAATTAATTCATGGGCCCGTCCACCTGGACTGTGTGCACTCGGGGAAGCAGGAGGCTAGTTGTCCTGACACGTGAAGATTTGATCCAAGGTGTTATTGGGGCCTCTGTAAGAGCAAACTGAGAAACTGTTTCATAAGACTGATGACAGGCCCACGTGATGGCAAAAAAGAAAGTGATTCTGTTAGTTTGTAGAAAGATGAAGAAAGACTTTGTGGAGGATGCGTCATAAGATAACACCTGAGCTTGATGGGAGCTAGAGAAGAGGCTCAGAGAATAAGTTGTGTTTTCATGTGCAGATGTTCATTCTAGTTTGTAACCTTAAAAGTAGAGGGATCTGGGATTATTGGGAAGAAAAAAGAGCTGGAACCCTGTCAAAAATAATCTTCTATCTCAAGGCCATGGTCAAGGCAAGACCCCAGTACTTACGATTACAGATGAATGATGTTAGCATATACCAAAAATCCTGGAATAATTACCCCAAATAAGACCCCTCTTACCTGAGAAGCCCGGTTCCTCCAGGTGGATTAGATACTATTTTGACTCTGGAGCTAGATAGATACTAGTTCAAGGACATGGGCCATAGATTCCTGGGAAAGTCAGTGGGTTTCTTTTGAGCCTTTGTTTCGTCACTTATAAACCGTGATTATAAAACAGAGTATGCGGTTTTCCTACGAGCGCCAAGAAACAGTGAACTTGACGTTGCTGGCATGTCAAAGGCTCTCAACAAATAACAGTGGAACCACTTTCCTAGTGCCCCAGTTAGGCTTCTGTTGTTCGTGAAAAACACATCCCTCCATCATGCCCAGGAATCCAGATTCCAGCCACTATCATCCTGTGTTCTTCAGGCACTTTCTCATCAGAGAGGCTACATAAAATGTCTTTCTTCTTTGTTTTGGGGGCATTAGCTGCATTTTTCCTATGGCACTGCATATTGTTAAACATCACAGAGATTTATGGCCGTGATTTATTTGCCATACAGAACTGTAATATCCTGGAAGGCAGGTCCAAGTCTTGATTTATCCACATTCAGCTCAAGTTCATTGCAACAAACCTGCAGCCAGTGGCTGCTGTCTTCCAGGCTCCATGCTAGGGTCTGGGAATACAAGTTTGAATAAGTCAAAAATTATACTGAGGTCTTCTCCAGGAGGCTGGCAATTCTGGAAAGAGTAATAGTCACAGGTGTGAGGCTCCCTAGACAGAGCCTGATATTGTTGAATTTGTTTTCAGAGAATGCTACTATGGAGAGGGAACCCCAGGAGAGGGATGCCAGGAATTGGAAGGCTGTCGAGAAATCACCATTTCACAATCCTTTAAATAAAGGGAATGTGGGGAGTGTGAGGAAAGGTTTATGATACTGGGGATGAACATAATAAAGCTGCCAGGAGTTACAATAACTTCATAGTTACTGATATTATGTGGCAACCACAGTAACAGTAATTGATGGGAAAACCCTGCCTTGAGAAAGAAAAATGGGTGGCCCTAAACGTTCTTTATTTTCCTAAGAATACTTATGGCATGTCTACTGTATCAAGACACTAGATGCTCTGAAGGGACAAAATCCATCAACCAGGGCTTGTTCTCAAGGAGCTACAGTGCAGAGAGAGGAAAGCAAAAAGTCACAACTTCGTGTCATAGTTCGATGATGGAAAGAAACGTAGATAATAACCAACATGGGAGAAATGTGTTTTGAAGAAGAGCACAGAGGGGGGATTTTTTTTTTTTTTTTTTGTGGAGAGGTCTTGGGTTGGGAGGACACTGGAACTAACCCTGACCCTAACCCTAACCCTAACCCTAACCCTAACGACTGCTGGTTGTTGGTCAAGCAGACAGCACATCTGATGAGTCAAGGAGGGAAATCAGCCTGAAATTAGGGCAGGTGAGAAGAGGATAAAGTGGGAGCTCGACATTGCCGGAGTGTGGAGCTACAGAGAGCCCAAAGACTGAGCTGTGGGCAGCAAGCAGGTGACAGAGGACCAGGGCGCACCTCTGAGAATTGTGAACATTGTTCAGAAGCAAGAGGACGGGAGGCATTTGAATGAGAAGTGTTGGAAATAGTCTCAACACTGCAGACGGTGTGAGACTGGCAGCAGGGAGAGGAGACAGGGAAGTCTTGTAACATCCCAGCTGAGAGGTGATGAGAACCCATCTAAGAAAAAGAAGCGTTGATGCAGACAAGGGGACCAACACGCAGATGCCAGGAAGACAGCCACGTACCTGGAATTGACACAACCCGAAAAAGGTTTGCAAGCTTCACAGTTGACTTTCCATGTAGATGGTAGAGGCTGCCATGTTTCCTCACTGACTGCACACACAAACAGATCCATTGCTGATTGTTTTTACTTTTATTTTTCAGTAGCCATTCAGTCGTTCTTCCAGTGCCTGCAGTGGAAATCTCTAGAATCGATGTTGGTGATTGTGTAATAACCTGAAGTTAAATTGCATGATGCTTTCTGGCTCACTCAAAACCATCTCCGTGCCTGGGATGTGCTGGCCCTCCGTCCTCGAATGGGGCTGCCCCTCTGCCCTCTCTGTGAGTCAGTGAGAATTACTCTCAACACGCACAGAGTCTCCCAGCTCTGGGGGTCCTTGATGTCTCCAAATTCCATCATGTGATACTGAACTCTTTCCTTACTCTCCTCACTGCCTCAGCCAACCAGAATCGATGTCATGGCACAGCTGTGACTTCTGAACTGTGTTGAAAGTGCCTGCCTTTGGTTTAGAGTTGGCCTGTGCAGTCGCCTTCCCTGAGTCGATGCCCAGTCCAGACACGTGGGCTGAGCTGTCTGGGCTGTCTAACATTTCCACTTATGTATTTTGCGATATTTTTGGTATAATGTCAGGGTTAAGCATATGGACTCTGAGGCACCAGAATCTACTTTTGATTCTTGTATTGTTGCCTACTAGCTGTGTCTTCTTAGGAAAATATTTTGGCATCTCTGAGTTAATATAAGCCACTTAAAACATTGTCTGCCAGACAGTAGTGACCAGGACTCTCTGCATATTAGCAATGAAAGGGATGGTGTTGAAGGCGTGACCCCTGACAGTGCTGACTGCACCCAGGGTTCTCCCCATGCCCTTAACTCTGCATTAATCTCTAGGGCAGCACTTGCCATTCTATAATTATTAAAACTGTCTACTTTTTCTGGACCTCTACATCAAATTATGAATTCCCTGACTGCCATCTTACTGTGTTCATTCTTATACCCCTGGCACTACGTATAGTGTCTGGTATACAGAGCTCTAAAATATTTTTCAGCCTCACTCCCCTTTTCACCTTATTAATTATTTAACAGGATGAGTCAATGACCACATCTACTTAAAAGAAAAAGTAATGCCTCAATAATTTAAAGAATGTAGTTGTACATGTGTAAAATATTTCTAACCCTAAACCCTGAGCTATAGATTGGATGATAATTACATGAGCACATAGAAATTATAAAGACCATATTGCACATTTTTCTATTGCCAGAAATATAGTGAAGAAAATTATACAGTATTTTTTTTTCTCGTTGAAGTTTATTTAACTCTATCAATCTTATTTCCAGTTTAATTATGAAGTCAACATGCCAAACATACCATACATCCAAAAACAAATTTAGTTTTTTGAATATTAATTAACATTGTCTCAAAGAGAGGGCTTCTGTTTATCATGGTTTTAAATTAAATATTGAGAAGGAAATTGAAGAGATTTTTATTTCATTAATTCAGCAGAAACATTACAATTTATACAAATGAAGGCATAATTAAACAGTCTGCCATTAAATTACAATCTGCATCTCATGTAAGCAAACATATTAACATTAAATATGCTTGTCATGAATATAAAACCAGCTTGCTAGAATAAGAATTACTCTGCAAGTATGAAGCCCATTTAAGCAATTGTTTTGTTTATTTTTCAAAATAGATTGTGGCTCTATTGGTATGATGAGGCTTATAGGTTGCATTACTTTTAAGATATATAATTGATAATAATAATTCTAAGACTACAGATAATAACTAATGATGTGGTAATTTAATAACTTCATTAATGAGGCAGGTGTCATGATTGTCTCTTCTAAGGAGTATCCTTTTGTTTGTTTGAAGTGGGGAGAAAGAAAAGTCATCTGGGAGAAAGAATGGGACGGAGGGAGAAAACGCACCCTGTGAGCCCTGATGAGGTCACGTGAGGATGACAGCAGAGAACAGAATCCCCGGGATGCTGTGACAGAGACTTCAATTCTGAGAATCAGGTTAGAATGGAGCAAGAGGGGCTCATTCAGTGAAAAGAAGTTTCTAGGAAATGTCTGGTTCTGGGAATGGCTTGGTGGATGATCTGTACTCACTTATATTACTAGTCTAAAACATATCATGGAGATAGAATTAAATATGATTTTCTTTAAGTTAGGATAACAGCATTTCCTTGTCCTAGAGCAGCAGTTTTCAACCTGTGGGTCTCAACCAATGAAAATACATCCTGCATATCAGATATTTACATTACGATTCATAGTAGTAGCAAAATTACAGTTATGAAGTAGCAATAAAAATAATTTTATGGTTGGGGGTCATCACAACATGAGAAATTGCATTTAAGGGTCGCAGCATTAGGAAGGTTGAGACCACTGCCCTAGAGGGATGACCTTGAAGAGGTTACTTAACCTCTCTGCCTTTCATTTGCTTATCTACCAAGTGAAGATAATATTTATAATCCTCAGCAGTCCCCAAAGTGAACATCGCATGATAATAGATGGTGGCTGGTATCTACTAAATGCTCAAAAGGGGCATTTATTTGATGTTTAAATTCAGACTAGAATTTTAAACAGACTACAAGAGAGAAATACCATCTCACGTGTGAGTCAAGGATTAGCTCCGAGTAGGAAGCATGGGATCTCAGGGAATTTATCACCAGTAACCCTATTCCTGTCTTCTTTCCCTAGTCCCATGTCCTTGATATCTGGGAGGTATGTTTTGCATGCAGAATGGTCCCCAACAATTTATAGTGTTTCTCAAGATGCAAGATCTACAAATGCTGAGCAGGGTAAAAACACATGAAGCAGTAAAAATAAATTAAATAAATAAATAAGTGCACGATCAGGCTTACCCACAGCCATTCTAGGAATCACCAGATGGTAACTGCAAACAATTGATGTGATGTAAAATGCATTGATCTGACCAAGCAAAATTGGATTCAGAGAAAATACAGTCAGAGAAGGAAGGAATGGGGAGTGTACATCTCAGAGAGGGCAATGAACATTCTCACCAGATGGGTCTACTTCAGCAGTGAAAGATTCAGTCTTCAGCTGGAGTCAGGTGGCGAGCTGGTCTCTAAGCTGCAGGCATCTTAAAGGCAGTAATTTGACCTGTGTCGTATGAAGTTCAGGGAAAAGGCATTCTCCAATGGCTATTAGCCAGACAAAGCGCTCTTCTCCATAAATAAAACAATTCTTTCTTTTTTAAAAGATTTTCCATTTTAAAGCAGTCCAAAGGCTACTCCACTTTCCAACAATTCACATTTTCTTTCCATGTATCTTTCCTCTTCCCATCCAAGGAGAAACATTGTGAAGTTCTTGAGGAGGGCGGGAGAACCTGCCTTCCAAGATGAGGCAGGTGTCATGAATGAAGCTTGATTCTAACACAGAATTGTGATTCTATTCTAGTGGACTCTAACAGGACACTCAGAACTACTAATACTGACCACATTCACGTTTCTTCTCTCATTTTTCCAAAAGAAATTCAGTTTAATGCCATTGTATTTTGCATTTCTTTCTAAACTTAGGCCTACCTCTCCTGGGGGTGGTCATCACTTTGTCCAATTTTTCTCTTCCAATTTTTTCCAAAACTCTTCTGTATTTTTTCTTTTCTTATTCAAGTTATTTTGGTGTGTATGTGTATGTATATAATGTATATGGACTATATATATATATATGTGTGTGTGTGTGTATGTGTGTGTATATGGACTATATATATATATATATATGTATGTGTGTGCGTGTGTGAAAATACATGGACAACATATACAGCACTACATATAAATACACACATATACATATACAGAATGTCAAAAATGTGTACATATTTTATGAAAGTAAAAAGATGATATTAAAATTATAATACTCAATATATACTGATAACAAAAAACGAATACAAATCACCTTTGAGCACGTCTTCTGATTGCAGAGGTCAAGTGTGACTGGGGTTTACGTGTGTGTATACCTTGTAGAAATACCTCCAGTTGGCCAAATTGGAAATACTCCTAGTGAGGAACAGAAATGTACAAGGACCTGAGACATGTCTCTCTTAGTTCAGTTTTTTTTTTTTTCTTTATGTGGGTTTTTTTTGTGTACATGTCATTGGTTTTGTTTTTGTGTTTTTGTGTTTTTCATGGCATCTTATATTTGCCCAACCATCTGTCATCATCATTTTTTCTTCCTGAAAATCTGGAGCCATTGAACACTCTTTCATGTCCAGCACTGATGCAAACTCTGGGAGTATCATTTTCGTAAACACTTTACTTACAAGTAAATCTCGCTGTGAAATGGCCGACGTAGTTTTGCTTACTAAACGGCAGTTATTAATTGGCTAGCTTTGATAGGCATTTGGTGAAATCAGCAATTACCTCTCACAAGCCAAATCCCTGAAAGTTGCTTTTTTTATTGTTTCCTTTCATTTCTTTCAAAACTAAGAGTGACTGCAAATGTCTCTAGATCTGGCTGTGATTCCTCCTGATATAACCAGTTGTTACAAAGCAAAATCATTAGCGTGATGAAAAATTAATTAGGAAAGCCTGTTGCAATTTATAAATATGCACTTTCAGTTAAATAAATCTGAAGTTTCGGATTTTGCTTAGTGCCCTGAGGGTGGATATTTTGCATGCTTGTAGTTTCCTGAACAAGAAACCTAATCAGATTGGTTCTGCCATAAATGGAAGCCATTTATTTGCCCCTAATTGGGATCTGAAAAGTTATTAAAGCATATTTTTGGAGTTGGTTCAAATTAATTATTGTGAAGCAAATGGATTTATAGGCAAGCTATTTTCTAAAAACATTTTTTTCCTGAACCAGCTGTACCTTGTTCTAACAAATGACAATTACATAAATAAAGAAAATATAATGGGCTATCACAGATGGAAAGAAAAGTGGAAAGACCTAGGTTTAAGGTGGAGGCTTGGAACGTTATAAAATAAAACAAGTGCTTTTACACTCATGCTTTCAGAATCCAATTCACTAATCCTTCTCCTGCTTTCCTCTTGAATAGTGGTTCTCAGCCTTCCTAACGCCATTGCCCTTTAATACAGTCCCCATGGGTCGCGACCCACAGGTTGAGAACCACTGCTCTAGAAGAAACATATTTACTGCAAAGAGAAGGGAGACCCTGGTAGTTCCTTGATTTGGAGGAAGCATAGACTTTTTTCTAGATTTAGACTTGACCTTGATACCTAATAAGCAGTCAAGTAAAAGTATCTTAAATTTCTGAAGCCCCTAATCTTTATGGTCTGATGGGCTTGGAAACTCTAAACTCAAGTTAGAAGATTCAGGGTAGGGTTAACTTGAAGAAATCAGGAATTTGATTAAGGGGTAACTTAGAATATTTAGTGAGTGAGGAATAAGGTATTTACACTGCTTATCTTTTGCCTTAATCCTGTGACCTGTGCCTGGGTTGGAAATAGGGTTTGTAAGAGATGAAACCCCTCATTATCTTAATAGATACTTCTGTTTTAATTGAAACCACTTATCAAGAGTGACACGTTGATGCCATCTTTACTCAGCTGATGACAGCCACGGAATTCCTGGTTCCTCAAAACCAGGAACCACGGCCTTGACACTACCGTGGCAATTACCTTATTTATAAAATTGGATTAAGAGTCAACATCAAATCATTAGTTCTTCCCTGGGCACATTTAACTTCTAAGGAGATGTAAATGTCTTATATTATATCTTCAGCTCTACACATATCAGTATTGTAGAAGTTGCCCTGTGTCTGATATAGACATGCCCAGAGTAAGGCTTAACTAAATATCAGAATGAACAACATGGGTTCACTTCATTTTTACATGTTTTTTTTTTTTATTTTTTTTTTTCTTTCCCCAAGATTGATTCACATTTGATTGAAAGGTAAAATAGTTGAATTTCCAGAGATTTTTTCATATCAGGATTAACAAACCTTTCTCGTTACCTTCTGACTTGTATTGTCCTCAATTCTCTCTCCTGGTGCTGCTCCCTTACATTATAAGCACCTCTTGTGGTTAATTTCAACAGGGGTCAGCTTTTCACATGCACAGGACATCCGAGTTCCCCACCACACCTTTCTGAACTCACTAAAATCAGAAGGAAATGAAATTAGAGAAGAAAGCATCTGCTTCATTATACAAATGTCCCATTATAAACTTTAAAAGTCAAGAATGATTTTGAAATAAATACAATTTTCTTCACTTGAAAAGAGTATTTTTGGACAATATTCAGCTCAACCAATATTTACTGAATCAAGGGAATAAATGAGTCGTCATTAACCCCTTCCTCATGTGTACTGCAGTCTGCTGTCCGAGAAAGCTCTGAGGGCACAGCTCAAATCTTTCATATTTAAAGAGTGGGGTCTAAAGATACAAGTGGTCAATCATTTCAAAAAAGAAGAAACAAATAAAAAAATAAAACAAATGAAAAAGAAAGAATAAAGAAAATACTCCAGCTGAAGGCCAGTTCCCTTGACAGACATTATTATTGATGACTTATTCCTCCTTTGGATGTAGATTTTGGACCAAAACGGATATAAAACATGCAGAGGGAAATGTGGATAGTAGGAGAATCAAAAAGAAACAGCAAAGCTAAGAGTCACTCTCAAAGCTTCGAAGAGAAGGCCACACCAGGAGAAATATCAAATAATGCTTCAGCAAATACTCTAACCTAACATCAATCAGAAAGTCTGGACCATGGAACCTGAAACAAATTGTGAGTTTTGGGAATTGGAGTGAATTTCTGCCTGGAGCCTACAACAGAAGTGGGTGTTAAGGGTGACTATGGCAGTACGTAAGCATCCCTGGTGAGAAGCTCGCAGGAAGCAGTTCCTGGCAAAAACAAACGCAAATCCTCTCTGGAAGTAAATGTTCCAAATACAGGCTCTCGGAATGTCCTCAGATTAAATTCGATCAAATAAGATTTTAAAACAAAAGTCACCAAATATGTAAAAGAATTGCCAATAAAAATTAAAATAGTGCAAGAGTGCTCTACCTCTACCCACCCACCCCCAGTGATTTAAGATATTGGAAATGACAAAGAACATGAAATAATTGTTATGAAATCTTTGAAGTAGTAAAAGACTAGCTATGAACAAGTTGCTATCTTTTATGGGTTGATTGTACCCCCCAAATTTTGCATACTGAAGCCCCAATCCCCAAGACCACAGAATGCGGCAGGTGTAATTAGTTCAGATGATAGGATGCTGCAGTGATGTGAGCCTGTGAGGGTAAATGTTGTGTCTATTTGTGCCCCAGGGTACCCATATATTTCATTAACCCTGACTCTGGGCATGTCTGTTCTGATATTTCTGACGGAGAATAAACTTTGAATCGGTAGAAGCAGCAAAGCAGATCACCCTGCCCAGTGATAGTAAGCCTCACCCTGTTGTCGAGGGCCTGAAGAGAACCAAAAGGCAGGAGAAGGGGAAATGTGCTGTCTCTGCCTGGCTGTCTTGGTGCCGGGGTCTCCTGCCGCAGCAGTCAGAAGCACAGCAGGACCGGAAGCCATTGGCCTCTATTGGAAATACACTGTCATCTCTCTTCGGTCTCCAGCTTGCCAACTGTAGATTCTGGGTAATCTAAGCCTTCCTGACACTGTGAGGCAATTACACACACACACACACACACACACACACACACACACACGTATGTTCACATTTTATTAATTCTGCTTCTCTAGAAGACTTACTAATCCAGAGCTTCTAATCCATTATGACTGGTATGCAAAGGGGGGATTTAGAAAGAGACATAGCTACATGAGAACACCATGTGAAAATGAAGGCAGGGACTGGGCAGATGCAAGCCAAGGAAGGCAGAGATTGCCAGAAAGTCACTAGAAAACAAGAAAGAAGGCAGGAAGCAGATTCTTCCCCACAGCTTCAGAGGCAACCAATCCCTCCAAGCTCCTTGGTTTGGATTCCCCACCTGCAGAGCTGTGAGACAATACATTCTACTTACAGCCTCTCCAACAAGCTACTCTACTATCCAAGTAAACAGGGAGGTTTGTTTTAAAAGGAAATAAGGCTTTGGGATATAGTAATGGAATTGTTTAAATTACGTGAAACTTAGTAAATGTAGAATGTAAATGTCTTAGCACAATAACTAAAAAAACGCCAGGAAGGCTATGTCAACCAGTGTGATGAAAATGTGTCAAACTGTTTATGAACCTAGTGTATGATGCCCCATGATCATATCAATGTACACAGCTATGATTTAATAAAAAAAATAATAAAATAAAAAATAAAAACAACAAATAGTGTATCAGCCAGAATTATTTACATGAGATAGAAACCAAATCATTTTAAAAGCATGTAGGAAGAATTTCAGTCTAGGAAATCACCTTCTTTTTAATAACGGTGTTTCCTAAAATAGCTCCCAAATAAACTAGCATGGACCCACTTCCATTAGAGCTTTTCCAGGAGCAAGAAATCATTTCCATAGCCATCACAATATGTGCTGCTCAGAAAGCACAATATGTACTGCTCAGAAAGCCAAAGGACAAAAGTCTGATCTAAAGGGGAGGATGGTAGGTTAGGAAGACAGATCCACTCTCACCACCATTGCTAGTGACTGTGAGCACTGAAGGAGCTGGAGGGGGGACATTGCCATGTCACAGGGATGCTCACATTCAAGTTCATGGGATCCCACTGGCCATGAGCAACCAGGGACCCAGCTCACTCCTCCTTTTCAAATATCATGCAAAAACATTTAGGACCCCAATGTTAATAGAATGTTTATTGCTACCCAGCATCCTAAAAACATCAAGAACAGAAAATGTGTATTATTTAAAGTTATAATTTTTGATCATTGTTTAGGCTTGTGATAAACATTAGACCATAAGTAAACCAAAGTAAGCAGTTGAAAATAAGGCCAACAAACATGAAGAATCAGAAGAAATTTACCAAAAAATAGAATGACCATGAATAAATTGAAAATTCCAAAAATAAGTCCTATACCCAAAATAATACAAATAGGCCAAATTCCTCATTAAAAAAAGAAACAGAATTTTAAAATAACCACAGTAATTTCCTATTTATAAGAGAGACAAACAAGACATAATGAAAATAAAATATGGAAAAAGATGTATTTGACAAATTATAACTAAAATATGTCTCAATTAGATTTTAAATGTCATATAAAATAGACTTTAAGGTCTAAAGATAATTTTAATTTTTTTTTTTTTCAGTTTCTGGCTGGGGCTGGGTTTGAACCTGACACCTCTGGCATATGGGGCTGGCACCCTACTCCTTTGAGCCACAGGCACTGCCCAAAAGAATAATTTTAAATGCAGAGGGCGAAAGGCAATTTCATACCTTTAGGCTTCTATTAAAGCAACTTCAAAACATATAATATAGAGAATAGAAACTGGCAAAACTAAGAAATGCTCATCACAGTAGGAAATTTCAACATATATTTCTTGGCCACTTCCTTTGTGAAGCAAACAACAAGCTAATGAAGGTGGATAAAATTCAAGTCATACACAGAAGAAGCCTTATCACAGAACCCTGCCCTAGCTATGTCAGATCAAAACATACTCTCAGGTAGACATATAATTAAACAAAACAAAGCAAAACAAAATCATACCACATTTTGAACAATAAAGCAAGATTCAATAATTTTTTTTATCAAATCATAAAGAGGTAGATCATGTATACATTAATGCATTTATGGGGTATAATGTGCTAATTTCATATACAATTTGAGATGCTTACATCGTACTGGTTAATATATCCCTCACCTCATTTAATTATTGTGTTAAGATATTTATACTCTATACTTAATAGATCTGATAACATGCAAAGTTTTTGGTACATGGTAACATACAAAGTTCTCTTCATTTATGGGAAAAGTCATATGGTGGCAGATTGATGGTAAAACTAGCCCTGAGTCCTCTGACTTCTTCATGCACACAGCCTTTAATGGTGCCTCCCACCCTGAGCCTGCACATGGCCGTGTGAGTTACAGCAAACGTGAGAAAGGGCTCATACGTGTCCACTTCCTCTCTTTTGAGTCCTGGCCAGTGATAACGAACAACCCTTGGGTAGCTGGTGGAAGGGCTGTGGAAGGTGACAAGAAGAATCAAGGCATCACAGACAGGCGAAGAGCCAGTGTCCACAGATATAATCCCACCTAGGTAGGATTAGCAAAGGTGCACATGTCACCCACACAAAGCACAGACTCATAGGGGAGACCAGACAGCACTGGATGAACTGCCCACACTATCCACAGACACACCAGTGATTGTAAATTGTTGTGATAAACAATTCAGTTCTGTGCAAGAGTTTTTAGAGGTTGATATAATTAATGATGCGGGAAAATGGTATTCCTAGATGTGGAATTTAAGGAACAAAGAGTAAATATATTAAAAATAGACATTAGCAAATCATCTCACACCTCCAACAGATTATGAGAGAAACTTTCCCCCTACAATCCACTCTTTGGAGTGCAGTAAAATAATATATTGCATGCTGTTATACTTTGCATTTAAAGTACACCATAGAATAAGATATAGAACTTTCCCTAAAGAGAGCTACACAATTAGTAAATGAAAAAAAAAAAAAAAAAAAAAGCATTTACATATATTAACTGAACTGGCTAGTATTTATGGAGTACCACCCATGTGCCAATCTCCTGGCCAAT
>CAUYPK010002065.1:0-19746 GCA_963574355.1 Loris lydekkerianus | reverse complement strand
CACCTTCACATTGTGCAGGTCAGGTGAGATCCCACCCACCAGGGTGCCCACCAGGGGAGTGCTGAGCACCCTCACACTGCACATCAGGTGAGGTCCCGCCCACCAGGGGGCGTGCTGACCACCCTCACACTGTGCACATCAGGTGAGATCCCGCCCACCAGGGGGTGTGCTGAACACCCTCACACTGTGCACATCAGGTGAGATCCCACCCACCAGGGGGCGTGCTGAACACCCTCACACTGTGCACATCAGGTGAGATCCCGCCCACCAGGGGGCGTGCTGAACACCCTCACACTGTGCACATCAGGTGAGATCCCGCCCACCAGGGGGCGTGCTGACCACCCTCACACTGTGCACATCAGGTGAGATCCTGCCCACCAGGGGGCGTGCTGACCACCCTCACACTGTGCACATCAGGTGAGATCCTGCCCACCACAGAGCATGCTGAGCACCCTCACACTGTGCACATCAGGTGAGATCCTTCCCACCACGGAGCATGCTGAGCACCCTCACACTGTGCACATCAGGTGAGATCCTTCCCACCACGGAGCATGCTGACCACCCTCACACTGTGCACATCAGGTGAGATCCTTCCCACCACGGAGCATGCTGAGCACCCTCACACTGTGCACATCAGGTGAGATCCCTCCCACCAGGGGGCGTGCTGACCACCCTCACACTGTGCACATCAGGAGAGATCCCACCCAACCCGGGGGTGTGCTGAGCACCCTCACACTGTGCACATCAGGCGAGAGCCTCCAGCACCTCCCTCCTGCCCCTCCCCTCCCCCTCTTCTCTTCTCCTGCTCCCTAGGCTATATTTGTATTTTTCTTTTGTGTGGTTGTGTAGTTGTTATTTTGGTTTCATATTAGTATTGAGTACATTGGACACTTACTTTCCTTTTTTGTTCCACTACTTGGCCATTGTGAACTGAGCTACAATAAACATTCTAGTGCAAATGTCCTTGTGGTAAAATGATTTTTGTTCTCTTGGGTAGATACTCTTTGTGATTCTTTGAGACATGGTTTAGAAAATCTATCAGCTAAGGACTGTTTCTGACTGTAAGAAAGAGAAAATTCAATTTCATTGTCTTAAAAGTTTCTTTTGTTGTTGTTGTTATTGTTCTTACAACAAAATCAGAAGATAAACAGACCAATAGTGTTAAGGTGGTATCTCTACATTGTTCTGGCCTTTCCAGAATGTTGGCTCTCTCAAAGTCACAAAATGACTCTTATAGCTCTAAAAATAGATCCTCATTCTCAGCAGGAAGATGGAGAAGCAAGCAGCAGTGTCTGTCATCTCAAATCTTTTATCAGCAAAGAAAAGGCTTTTCAGAAGTCCCTCCGTCCCCAGCTCCTCTGACTGCCACTTGAGTTAGTCGTCCGCGGCCAGAACTGAATCATGTCGCTATTCATAGCTGAAACAAGGGACATCCTGATGGAACTGAACAGCACTCATCACTGGGAACCAGCTTTATGCCACTTCAAATAAGAGCACGTTTCTGTTACTCCAGAGAAAAGGAGGGAAAAAATACACCAGAGGTGACTAAGAATACCCACCACACGGAGGCACTCAGTGACATATGTAGCTCCATTTTTGACTGGAGCATCTTGATTTTGAAATTGCATTTACTTATGCTCTGGCAACTAATCTTATAATGTTTCCCTGTAGGCAAATTCTAACCTAATGTAAAAATTTGGTCTGGCCGTGTGTAATACTTTAAAGCAATTGTTTGTGCCTTGATAACAAATATTCCCCTGTAGATTTTCAAAACAAAAGGAAAAAGGGTGAGGATGGATCTGGAGTAGCATTCCTGTCTTTATAGAAATTGTATATATTACTTGAAAAGAAAAGTATTCCATGTTCCCAAAGTGTTCAATAAATTACATGCATTAAATTGCTACTGGTTTGCTTGACAGATCAGGAAAATTCAATCTGTGCTTTTTTTAAGATTCTCTTTTCATTTATCTTTATTTCCTAATCTTTCCCCAAATGTATAAAAATATGAAAAGTCAATCTTTATTTCATTGCCTCCATGGAAGACAGAGTTTTATCTTCATAAATTTTCTGAGCTGTGAAGGAACTTTATGAACCTGTTCATGGAGAGACTGAATCACAGGAAAGTTCTGTGTTTCCCCCCCCCAAAAAATAGCTTATTAACTTATAGAGTATTTTAAATTGTTTTATATTTCTTATTCTAATTTTTTTCTTACAATTTGTCTAAAGTTCTGTGCTATTATCACAATGTAAGATATATTGATATATCAATAGAAACATCCAAACAAGCACCCATGATGTTCAGAGTTAATATTGGCTTGTCATTTGTTAGTTCTATTAAACTTTTTTTTTTTTTTTGTCAGTTTTTAAATTTCAAAATACTGGCCAGGTGTAATGGCTCATGCCTGCAATCCCAGCACTCTGGGAGGCCAAGGCAGGTAGATTGCTTGAGCTCAGGAGGTGGAGACCAGCCTGAGCAAGAGCAAGACCCGGTCTCTAGAAAAATAAAAAGACTAGCATGGTGTTACACACCAGTAATCTCAGCTACTCAGGAGGCTGAGGAAGAAGGACTGCTTGAGCCTGACAGTTTACCTTTGCTGTAAGCTATCATGGTACTCTGCCAGGGCAACAGAGTGAGAGACTGCCTCAGGAAAAAAAAAAAAAAAAAAAAAAATCAAAATATTAAAGAGGTACAGATGTTTTTGAGACATGGCTGGAGTCAGGTCTATAAATGCGGCCATCACCCACATGATGTTCACTGCACTCGTTAGCTGGGGCTTTGCCCTTCTCCTGCCATCCCTTCCCCTGTTTGATTTCCAATGACTTTTACTTCCCTCTGTGTATTTGTGTGCCCATCAGTTGGTTCCAAACCATTAGACAGTACATGTGGTATTTGTTTTCCCATTTTAGGTATACTTTGCTGAGGAGAAAGATCCTCCGTTCCTTCCAAATTACCATAAAAGGTGTTAATTCATTTTTTTAATGTGAGTAGGACTCCATGGTGTACATGTACGTGTTATTAACCTGCTCACGACTTGATGGGGACTTGGGTTGACGCCACCTCTTTGCAGTTGTGAGTGGGGCTGCTTTTCTCCCATGTATACTGTTGTCTGCTTTGTCAGAGACTGGTTCAGGGATGGTTTTATATCTGAGTTTTCTATTCTCTTCCACCAGCCCACGTCTCCATTTTTGTATTAATACCATGCTGTTCTGGTGACTACGACCTTGTAATAAAGTTTGAAGTCAGGTAATGTGATGCCTCTATATTTGTTCTTTTTGCTTAGAATTGCTTTGGCTATTCAGGCTCTTTTCTAGTTCCAAGTGAGGCAGAGAAGTATTTTTTCCTAGAACAGTCATTTAATATCTCCAGACTTCAACCATGTCATTTATCAAAATAGGGTGATGCTATCTTCTCTGATTTTCACACAGAATTGCCATGATCTAAAATGTGTAATTGTGTTTTTAAAATCATAGATTTCTAATTCATGTGTACATAGTATATGTCTACATATTTGATATGATTGTGAAATGATTTATACCTCTAAACCCAATGTGTTCAATAGAATAAAAGACTTAATATGCAGATGATAGATGTTCACTACAGATTTTTCTCTCAGTATGGAATGAAAGGTAATTTGGTTGGAGCTTTCATTTATAAATCTATGTACAAAATCTTTAGTTTCGTTTTCAAATATACGCAGCATATTACTATTAGTGGCATACATGGGATTCGATTTTCTGCAGTTTCCTGGTTTTTAAAAAGAAATCACATTACCAGTTGCCAGTAATCACAACCAAAGTCCTCACTCAGAAGTTCTCACATCTTTGTGTTATTCCAATCCTAACTCTCACTTACTGAGGCTATCCGGGAGCTCCCAGATTTGGACAGTAGGCAGTACCCATAATCCGATTTTATTCTGAGACATTGTTAATGTTTTCAAATTGTGTATCTTCACCATAAATTGACCTTTAACTTGAGATATTTTAGTCATCGTTAAAGGTATTATTGGGCCTTGGTCCATGAAAACATTTTAAGCCCCATCCCTTTTCTGACTTTGCAAGGTTACAACTTTTGGTGTCTCTATTCCTTTTCATTTACATTTGTTGGTTGCTAAATTCTTTCTTACGAAACATTATCAGACATTACCAATAGCAACCTTTCTTGCCAAACATTATCAATAGTGACCTTAGGATGCTATGAAGTTTCTGCTTTCCAGCCTCTTCTCTGAGAAGTGAGCTTTCTGTCTTCAAAGTAATTGCAGATAACAGCTGGGCCAAATATCCTGCTATTGGTTCACATGGCTTAGTGACTTTCCAGAATCCAAGAGTAGTATCTTCACTATCTGTGGTTCAACTGCTAATGCAATGCAGTGTTGTCCAGAAATTTTTTATTACTTTATTTCTAAATCCATTTCAGTTGTAGTTGCACAATGAGTCCCCAAATCTCAGTAGCCAGCACAGCCTGGGAAGGACTCTGCTCCCTGTTGGCCAGTGATCAGTCCAGCACAGCCATGTCCAGCACAGCCTGGGAAGGACTCTGTTCCATGTTGTCACTCAGGGATCCAGTCTGACCAAGGCTTCACCACCCTGTGATGCCATGGGGCTCTGGATTAAACACAGCTCATTGCCCAGAATGGGTTGTATGGCCCAAACTTAATAAAAATCAGGGACCACTCATAGAACTTTTGTTCTTGCCACACTCATCTAAATCAGTTTGTATGAGGATCTGGAAATAAAGGGCGATATGATTCTATAAAATCTCATAGAAATTTTGTTTAAAAAAAAAATTAAAGGGGGCCCCACAGTGGCTCACACCTGTAATCCAAGCACTTTGGGAAGCTGAGACAGGAGGATCCCTTGAGCTCAGGAGTTTGAGACCAGTTTGAACAAGAACAAGACCCTATCTCTAGTAAAAATAGAAAAACTAGCCAGACATGGTGGGTACCTGTACTCCCAGCTACTCAGGAGGCTGAGGCAGGAGGATTGAGGTTACTGTGAGCTATGACTCCACAGCACTCTACCCAGGGTGACAAAGTGAGACTCTTTAAAAAAAATTTTTTTTAAAGAATTAGACATTGGAAGTATAAGCTCAGATAACACAGGTTACAGATAAGTGATGAAATGACATTAATGAGTGAAGGCTCTCCCAACATGTAGCTTAAATGGATTTAAAATCAGGAAAAGACAACTGGATATCTGAATTGTCAAGAAGTAAGCATCTTCAAAACCAGCTCAGTGTTTTCTGACTTTTCAAAAAATTCTGCTTTACATCTAGACATCTGTGTGTCTTCTTGTCATATGTAATATCATATAAAGTAGTACAATAAGATTTTCTTTTAATTAACAGTATTTTTAGGAGAAACACATGAATCCAATGACCATTACTATGTTCAGTTTTCCACTCTTCATGGATCTAAGTATACATTTTTGTAAATTAGGTGAAAAGTTCCCCTAAATTCTTTATAATAATAACTAAAAGCAACATTTATATTTGCCAAGCACAGTCCAATTTTCTTTTTACTGATAACTTTTATTGGTATAAATGAGAATTTTTAATTCACTTTGGACTTAGGTATTTGAAAAGCACATTCAGGATTTAACTTCGAATGAACATTTTTTTCCCCTAATGAATATTTTGATTAAGGTAATAAACCTTTAAAAGTAAAGATCATTAAAGTCATGTAAATGTGCCTTAGAGAGCAGCTGGTGCCCCTGGAGACGTGAAACCCTGAAGGGGAAATGAGTCTCCTTTCACATTTAGTTTCTTCTTGTCATTCTCTTATTTCAATGAAATTAGACTTCTGTGGGGAAAAAATAGGATAGTTGTTTCCTAAAAACGTATAAGCTTCTGTTTTATCTCCCCTCATAAATATTTCAGAACATGGTTTATACACTTATAATTGTTTGCAGCCACCATTTGTAATTTCATGAATTGAAGCAGCCCTTGCTCATCAATCAACAGGAAAACGTTGTATGAATCTGACTGTTACCATCACTGGCTAATTTTATAGGTGGACTATTGCAACAGAGTGAGAAACTTAGAAAATACTGCCTAAAAACTCGGGTACTTCTGATTCTCCTTCCATTACTATTTTTATGAACTGATCCCCTTCTATAAGGAAGAATCATGAAGACCCAGTTGACTATCCAGTGATGTCTGCGGCCCTCATTCCCTAAGGGAAAATATACACAATTTCAGTCATGAGACTTCTGTTTGTTGCTAGATCCTTAGTTAAATATTTTATTTCAAAGCAGGAAAGTTTTCTTGATTTCAGGCTATTTATCCTTGGGGGATAGACGATACTTTTTCCTCTGGGGTCTACAGTATTTGTCCAGATTGCCAGTGGGTCATTAAGGCAACCTCCTTAGATTATAGACATTCTGCTTATGCAGAACTTCAAGAATCCTCTAAACTTTCTTTTTAAAAAATTTTTATTTTTATATTGTTTCAGGTTAATTTGAAGGTACAAAGAATTAGGTTGCAGTATTTGCATTTGTTAGGTAGAGTCCCTCTTATATTTGTGTCCCATCCCCAGGAGCTGTGCCATGTACCCTCACATTGTGCCCAGTAGGTGGGAGCTCAGCCATCCTCCTCCCATCTCCTTCTTCCTCCTCCCCTCCACCTTGAACTGATTTGAGTTTTTCTCTTATGTGGGCATGTATTAGATCATCTACTGGCTTCCTATAAGTATTGAGTGCATTGGACACTTGCTTTTACTTTCTTTTAATACTTTACTAAGAAGAATGTATTTTAACTCCCTCCAGGTTAATACAAAAGATGTAAAGTCTCCATCTTTTTAAATAACTGAATAGTATTCCATGGTATATATATACCACAGTTTGCTAATCCATTCCTGGGTTGATGGGCATTTAGGTTGTTTCCACATTTTGCCAATTGTAAAGTGAACTGTGATAAACAATCTAATGCAAATGTCCTGATGATAAAATGATTTTTTTCTACTGGGTAGACGCCTAGTAGTGTGATTGCAGAATCAAATGGGAGGTCTAACTTGAGTTCCTTGAGAATTCTATGTAAACGTTCTAAATATGCCTTATCATTACCTTCCCTACCCCTCAACTGGAACCCTCCACCCCAACTTCCAAGGGCTGGAATTGTTTTGAACACTTGTTCACTTGTTTGTGACCCTAAATTTACTCTATTTTTATTCTGCTGATTTTATTTTGATTTCTCAGTTCCAGATACTTGATTTGCTTCTATTAGGAGATGTTACTCAAAAAAAAAAAAAAAAAAAAAAAAGAGAGAGATATTACTCTAGTGAGATATATAGAGACATTCTTATGCCTTTCTTACCTTAAAGTAGTACAATCCAGGTATCAAACGTAAGAAATTTCTGGGAATCTTCTTACCGATGGTGCTTTAATTCTCCCTGAGTAAATATGTCAATAACATCATTTAATTTTACTGAGTACATTTAACTTGCTTTCCAGGAATATTTATTGAATAATGAGACTTCTTGTAGTTCTATTATGTGATGAAAATTACATTTTATAAAATTTCTGTGCAACAGGTGGCTGATGACAATATATTTTACTATAGGTTAGGGGAAAAAAAGAGAAGAGACAGCATGCTGAAATTAAGATCTAAAGATGTGGATTTGTGTGCTCGGTTTTCCTAACGTGTGTCTGTTCATCTTCAGGTAAACCATGGAGGGGTTCTGGATTTAATTTTCTTAACTTCAAATTGAAATATTGGGCCAAATTATCTAGAAAGCCTTTTTTTGCCATAATTAACTGGGATTCATATAGGAAGATAGAATGAATTAAACTATAAGTAATAAAATAAAAGTCAGAAAGTCAGTACCTGTGGTGCCATGTTTTTATGTAAAAGAAGCTAACAAACTGTTTTGAAATGAGCAGAAATGTAACTGACAAAACCTAAAATATCACGATACATCAACTTTAAAATAATGAATTCCTTGGCCCAGACACAAAACAAATTAAAAAAAAAAAATTATAATGCATGTGTACACACACTTTTTTAGGCTTCAAAGACTTCTTTATGAAGCATATTTATATTTTAATATGTTTATAAATTTCTGATCTACAGTAGAGGCTATGGTTAGCTAAAGCTGCCTCCTCCCAAAAAAAGGTAGAAAAAAATAATTTATATATATATAATATGAATTTATGTAATTATGTATGTATATGTAAAATATAAAAATAATATATGTATATTAATGTGTAAAATTAATATGTGAAAGTAATATGTATGTATATGTAATATGTAAAAATAATTTATATATATACCAAGGCTCATAAACAACAGGCCTCGGGGCTCTGGAGGCTGCAAGTCTAAGATTATAACAATAGCTAGAAAATGTTTTTTCTTTTCAAGGCCTAATTTATTACTTTTAAATGGGATAATTTTTAAACTTTTAAACTGAGAGGAGGGTGGCAGAAATAAGCAATTTTAAACTTTATAGAAAAGATTGTGATAGACAATAAGATTGGGGGTAAATCAGAAAAGGCCAATTTGAATGTTTAATGACTTTCAACAGGTATGCCACAATTTTTTTTTTTTTTTTTTTTTTTGGCGTGAGCTGGGTTTGAACCCACCACCTCCAGTATATGGGGCCGGCCCCCTACTCCTTGAGCCACAGGCACTGCCCTGCCACGAAATTTTTTAAAGATCATTTGTCAAATTATTTTTGAAAGAAGTTTAGAACACATAGTAAGTATATCCTTATTTTAAATTCTTTTTTTTTTTGTTTGTTTTTTGATCAACATAATTTAAGTATGCCACAGAAGTTTAACTATAAGTTCAAGTGTTCCATGGGATTAAAAAGGTTGAAAAACACTGGTTTAGACCAGTGGTTCTCAACTTTCCTAAAGCCGCAGCCCTTGAATACAGTTCCTATGGCTCACAACCCACAGGTTGAGAACTGCTGGTTTAGACTAAAATGAAACAATGAATGCATGATGCTGCATAAACAAATATGTCACAGCTTACAGGGTGATCACTGGCTGGACACATCTCTCCACCTGCCCTCTGCCAAGGTGACTTCTTCAGATGTCAATGTTTATACAGGAGAAAGTGCAGGAAGTAGATATTGTTGGGAATAAGAATAACCTAGGTGTTATATTGTACAGGGCAATCTCTATTCTGACACAGAGACATCTGAACATAGTCCATTCTGTCCAACCATCCTCTTCTGATTTCCACAGAATTAACTTTTGACTTTGTCTGGCTCTTGACAAGTTTTCCAGACATTCTATATGTTTTTCCCCATCTTTTGAAAGAAAGCATTAAGTGGAAACCTGCTGTTTTGCTGTGATCATTTTTTAGCAGTTACCTTTGTTAAACTAATGCTATAAGCAAAAATTAAAACCATTCTCATGCTTGTGATCCATGGAGAGAACGTTTCTTAGCACTTTACAGTTAAATCTGAGGCTTGGCGTGAAAAATTAGTCTCTTTTTTTTCTAGCTTATTTCATTTTTGTGCCACTTCATATTATCTCCATGACTTTCAGATGTAGTTGGCAGTTTCACTTGACTGAGCATCATTAGTCCCCTTCTCTACCCAACATTTTGTATAGTTTTCAGTTTTTTTAATCTCTTTAATCTACAGGCCAACAGACAACAGTGGCTAGTGCCCCATAAGAAAACTTTCGCCATGTCAAATTGGGGCTGATGATATATTTCATTTATTAGAGTTTGGGGGTAATATTTAAAGAACAGAAATATTAAAATACTTCCTTTCTTCATGCTAAGGGTTATTAAGGGTGTCAGCATTACATTAAGTTTACTCTATGATGGTTTGTATGAATTTCCAGAAATCTTCTCTCCTCCTTGTGGAAAGAATATACTTTCCTCTCCCACCACTGTGGGGTTTGGCCATGTAACTTTAATTTGAAAAATTGAAATGTAGATTGGGTAAAACCAAAAACTCAACATCTAGCACAATTTTTCTCCAAAGTACACTGTCATCAGCAAGTGGAAACTAGACTGTGTTTGTTACAGAATCAGTAGAAACAGATTATCACCTGTCAGACCCAGTGTGTTCAGGAAGCTATAACAAAATACCAAAGCCTGAATGGCTCGTAAACAACAGGCCTCGGGGCTCTGGAGGCTGGAAGTCCAAGATCAGAATGTCATCAGAGTTGGTAGCTGGCGAAGTCCCACTTCTAGCTCGTAGATAGTATCTTCACCTGATAGAAAGAGGTCTTGTATTGGGGTGATAATCCCATTCATGAGGGCTCTGTTTCCACACTCCAATAATCTTTCCAAAGTCCCACCTCTTAATACTATTGGCTTGGGGTTCAGAATATTAACACATGAATTTGGGGAGAAGGGAACACTGACATTCAAACCATAACAGACATATTCTAGGGTTTTGTTGTTACTGCATGCCAGTAATAATACCAGGATTACTGATGTTTTTACTTTATAGGGGAATCACTTAAAGAAATTCCCTCGGTCAGGTATAGTTGACGTGGAATTTTATGTTACAACTTATGCCTAGGTGTAGGCTTTTCCATTTATTTAGGAGAGGGAGGAGGAGGAAGAAGAGGAGGAATAAAATCCTCTAATTCTTTTGCAAAGGCTTGGAAATAGTATAATCTACAGTAATCGACAGTCATATAGGAGAAATACGAACTGTATCTGACAAAACGCTGTATTTTAAAAATGAACAATTAAATAATGTATTGGTTATAAATGCTGCAAATGGTTTAGAAAGGCATCACATTATCCAGATCAATACCAATCACTTCTAACTGCCTGAAATAGTTTTTCAAATAAGCAAGACAGTAGGGAAGAAAATGAATAGACATGAAATTTAATTTTATAGATTTTCTTGCCATTTTGTAGGAATATGATTTGCTTGAGGGAAAAAATGTTTGTGAAGTGAGAGGGAAAGGATCATAAACATTTTCTGTTTAGGAAGTGAGCCCCTAGAACTTGGCACTGAGAAAGGAAGGTGTCTTGTGGATGGGACACATACCAGCCTTTCCAGGTACTGAGGTTGCATATGATGAGATGGGGGTGTGAGGCAGAGGGACCAGGAGGGGAGAGAATCCTTTCAGTTCAATGACAATGTTCAGGTGACAGGTGTAGACGTTGACCTACCAATAAGACTCTGCTGAAAAACTAAAATCCCATCATTAAAGTATCAAAATGTTATTTATAAATTTTAGAAAAGAAAAAAATAATTTCAGTAGCATTCTGAGTTACCAACAACAAACAGAAATAAAGAATTGAGCAAGGTAATTAATCGGTTCACACTTTTTATATGTTGTAATGTAGGAAAGGGCAGTGTCTTTGAGCTTTAGTAATGTAGGAAATTAGTATCTGAAAATAAAAAAAGAGAAGGTAGTTTTTGAGATGAAATAGTGAGGAGTATTAAAATAAACCTTCGTTGTCTGAATTCACCTCATTAAGATAAAACTTCTCTAGCACAATCTTACTATAAAACAGGCTGAATTAAGTACATTTAAAGAAATGTATACAAAACCATTCCAATAACATTGGAATATGTTTTTAAAGCTATTTACAAGAAAAAGTCATTGTATTTCATTTACCTTTTGCTTCTTTTTGGCTTATGAATTGATGTATAAATCTCAAAATTGGCTTAAATTCTGCCACTAAACTTGCAAAGCTTGGCGTGTTTTTAATTCATACTATATTCTACAAGTTCTTGTATCCCCCAATTTGATGCTACTAAATAAATTTACTTTGAATGGATTTCCACACTCTAATTAAGCCACTGGGTACTGAATTTAGCTATTATTTATGATATATTCTAATTAGAAGTGTCATGAATGCTAAATGTAATGTAAGGAAAGTGTTTCTGGAATTTTGATTTGAAGATGCGGACTACTTAAGTTAATCAAAACATTTAGCATTCATGCAGTTGAAGACATCACACTTGACAGTTATCTTTACAGCTTCACAAAATGGGTATTCACACCCCCCCCCCCCCAGTTAGGAAAATTATATCAGCTTGTCAGCACACATGTGTATCTGTGTGTAATAGGAGACCTGACATTAAGTTGGTGAACTCGCCACCAGGCTCTCAGATTTGCAGGATGGTACCCACAGCTCAGTGAGGTTTCGTAACCTTGGCTCACAGTGTCTCAGGGCTGCATTTCTGTCCACATGTTCTGGGGCCTTGCTGAGTGACGCTCATTACTGTTGTGTGTTTTTGTGTGCTGTACAAGGACAACTGTGATGGCCAGTCCAGAAAGAGTTCCAAAGTCCCTTTGAAGGATGGGCTAGGTGCTGGTGTCCGTACATAGCTTCCCAAGGGAAGGCTTTGAAGGTGACTGTAGTGATACACAGCAGTGGGGTGTACAGTACTTTTTCCAGGATGAGTTAATTGCTGGTCCCTGTAGATAGCACATCTTGGGACTTTATGACCTCTATAGTCACAAGCCAATACCTATAGTAAATTTCCTCTGTTTCTATATGTCTCTAATTATATTCTATTTGTTCTTCCCAAGTGCTTCAAAAGCACCCAAGGACTAGTGCTTTTGACAGGCACAATGTAAGGGTCTCTGCTTTCCAGACTTAGCTGCAGGGCAGGTGCCTACAGCCCATCAGGGTGCCCAGACGGCCTAGCACCAATCAGAAATAGAGAGCATCTTCTCCCAGGGATCCAGATTTCTCTCCACATATTTTCCCAATCTTGGGAGCCTTCGTGATTAGCGGGGCTGTGTGTCCCCTTCAGCAGACTTTTGCTCCTAGCAGGTGAGGAGTTTTACCCACAGTTCTGCCAGCATGGAAGCTGCTTTTACATGATACGTAATCATGAGTCATGCAGTGTCTAGACTGCGGGTTTCACGAGTACTGGACTGTTGCCATTTCTACTACTGTGTTACTAAAACTTTGCCCAGAGTACCCAGTGAACAAGTGTTCGAGAGATCTTGGTTGCCCGATGGACTGAACGGGAATAACTTCACACTAGTATAACGTGAGGGGGACATGAGAAGGGAAAGGTGTGTGGTCCTTGCAGCCGTGAATACTGGGTAGGGTTTCAGGAGACAGAAATTTAGGGTGAAAACAATTCAGACGCGCTCTTGAAGCAAGAACAACCCAGGAAGGTTTAGGGAGCATGATGGAACTTGTATGGTAAATGGTGAGTGATCTGGTCAGTCTGTGCCAAATCCACAAAGGACAAGGATGGGCCATGCACAGCAAGTGTGAGGTGCTCCCTACGGGGCCCAGAGAGCACCTCAAAACAGAAAACCCACCATGGTTATGGTCACTTGATCTCCCTCGTAGGTGTGTGTGTGTGTGTGTGTGTGTGTGTGTGTGCGTGCACGGCTTCTACACAGGGAGATAAATAATGGCAGCTGTTTCCCAAAACACAGGAGCTTAAAAGGACTGTAAGTGCAGTTATTGACTCAAGTGGAAAAATAAGTACAAAATATATTTTCTTGCTGATTCGAGAAAAGGAAGGAGAAATACATACAGGGTACCCGTAAAGTTCATGTGCAATTTACTATGTTGAACTACTTTAAATTGCACACAAATTTTATGTTCACCCTGTATAAAATGGAGGAAAAACAAATCTCTTCCCGAGGTGGCATAACACACACAAACACACACAAAATCAACTTGTTCAGGAATAGAGATGGGGAAAAGAACCTTGAGCCACCCTGCAGGAAAATTAGCAAAGGATGTGGCACCACGATGGTGACGCCTGAATCAGCGTGTAGACAGAAAGGCCGGGCACACTTAGGGTGAAAGCCGGAGCTCCACTGGGCTGTGCAACGTGGGTTATTTCACTCACCTGTTCTTTCCTCTCTCCGTACCGTCCGGATATGACAGGATGATGGCATCCTGGGGTCCTCTGTAGAATTAGAATCTCACACTAAATAAACACACATACAATTAACTGTGTGATAACAACATGGCTATGAAGGAAAATCCCAGGGGGCCTATGGGAATATTTACCTGCAAGACCTTGATTTAGTCACTGAAATTGAGGAAGGCTTCCCTTAAAAAGTAGCACTTGAATAGGCAAGCAAAATATGAATTTTATAAATGTTGTATGATCTTCTTCTAATAAATCCCACCATTATATTATATTTTGGGCATCTGAATAGTATATGTCATTAGTTCTTAACCATCATCTGTAGAGTAAATGCCTAGGAGTAATTTTATTTTCCACAGGTAAGAAATACGGATAAAGAATTCTATGCCCAATTTCTCTCGCTTCTCTGCTGTTCAGGTTGAGAGCTGCTCTTCGTTGCTTTGTGTTGCCAGGGACATGCAGCATAAGCAACGATGGGGAAATAATGCCTCACAGAACAGATATAAAATAGTAGTAATAATAATAATGTCTTACACTGGGCATTTATTATGTGCCGCGCGCTGTACTGGGTACCTTGGGTGCGCTGTTTCTGTTGATGAAGACCTAGAAATTGTAAGATGGTTCTTGTTTCCTATTTCTCGGGCAATTATTTTACTTTAAAATCCTTCTGCTTAAAACAATTTCCCAGTCATTAACAATACAGAGGCCCAGGGCAGTGGCTCCCGCCTGTAATCCCAGCAGTCTGGGAGGCTGAGGCAGGAGGATCCCTGAGCTCAGGAGTTTGAGACCAGCCTGAGCAAGAGTGAGACCCCATCTCTACTAAAATAGGAAAACTAGCCCGGCCTGGTGGCAGGTGCCTGGAGACCCAGCTACTCAGGAGGCTGAGGCAGGAGGATGGCTTCAGCCTGAACGTTTGAGGTTTCTGTGAGCTGTGACACCTCACTCTAGCCTGGGACAACAGAGTGAGACTCTGTCTCAAAATAATAATAATAAAGTACTATAATTTAACCAAGTAATGGCCACTAACCTCACAGCACTGATAAATAAGCATGAATAATATAGGTCCTTTTAAAGCACTGGTTCTCAGCCTTCCTAATGCTGCAGTCCTTTAATACACTTCCTGTGGGTCACGACCAACAGGTTGAGAACTGCTTTTTAAAGCAAAAAAGCAACAGAGCTCAAAACAAAGTCCTGCACAGCTGAGTTCCCTTACCTTGTGAATGACCAGCTCTCCTGACCATCAAGCTGAGTTTTCTTACCTTATGAATGACCAGCTCTCCTGACCATCAAGCTGAGTTTTCTTACCTTATGAATGACCAGCTCTCCTGACCATCAAGCTGAGTTCCCTTACCTTATGGATGACCAGCTCTCTTGACCATCAAGCTGAGTTCCCTTACCTTATGAATGACCAGCTCCCCTGAGCATCAGTGTGGACAATTTATTGCCAAATGATTGCTTGTGCCATCACACATAAAAATTTATGACCTTTTCATGAATATTTTATTTTTCTCTTTTCTTCCTTCTTTTGAAACTACAAATTGCATAGTTTCTCCCACTGATAAAGATACTTTGGACCTCTGTCTTGCTGTACGACTCACTTAATTGAAAAGAGATATCTATATTTAATGTAATTTTTTATAAGTATCAAGCAAAACAGATTGAACTGAATTGATTTGGGTTCTTGCCAATCTTGAATATTTAGATACCTCTTCTATGCCTTGTCACTTTTTTTTTCCCCTGCCTGGTCAAATGAATTTTATATGGTTCAGTTCTTGATGACCTGTCAAGCAAACTAATAAATCTAGTAGCTTTAGAAAATGTCACACCTAGAAAATAGAAACTTACCTTTAATAGTCCTCCTAAATTATGATGCTATCATAAAAAAGAAAAAAAATCAAGGGCGAAACTTCTCCTTGAGCAAAACTTTTTGATGAAAAGATTACCTGATAATTACAGTGTGAACTCATAAAAGACTTAAATTATAACACTTTTCAGGAATATTTCATTTTTAAAGTGACCTTTTATTAATAGTAATATTTTATACACATATGGGGATGTTATAAATCTAAAGGGAATTCAAAAACATTATCTCCTTTAAACTGTACAGCAACCCTATGTGATCAGCTTTATTACTCCTATTTTTAGGAATTCAGTGCTGTGGGAAGTTAGTGTCCCCCAGGTCTCGATACATAGACTCCTGCACATTACGGCCCATGCTGTGTTCTCAGAGGGCGTATGTCTCCCATCTCTGAAATAATCATAATGAATCCTTTTCCTTTTTCCTTTTTACATACAGGCTAGACTATTTTTATAGCAATTACTCTGTACCAATAAACCCTCAATCATTGCTCAGAACCATTTAATATCAGATAAAAGGGTTATATTTTGTGAGTAGGTTGGTTTTTGTTGGTTTATTCCCCCCGCCCCTTTTCTTTTTACTCCCTTGGCTGTAACATTTTGAGTTAAATTATTATTATTTTTTTTTGACTGGATTAAAACTCCTTGAGTATCTTAGAAAGTTATTGTCACAGAAAGCGTATTTTTATTTTCTTCTTTGAAAAATTTAGATGTATAATTAGAGCTTCATATTAATTGATTTTGAAAGTAAACTTTTTTCCTTAGGAAGAAGCCATAAATTTCATGTGCAATTTTAAATGGTTGTATTTGGTGGATAAATATTTGGGATTCTTACCTGGAAACTTGACTGAGACATTCTCAGATTTGGTCATATTACAGATCCAGTTCCAATTTCTTTTATCATTAAACAGTCCAACTTACTATTCAATGGAAATATTTTATAGATGTTCTCCTTACCTATACTTCTGAAAAAACACAAACACTTCAAAGCAGAAAAGTTGCAACTTTAAAAACATTTTGAGTGAGAGTTGCTTCAATAACTATGTTTTTCTTTTTTATTTTAAGACAGAGTGTCACTAGGCTTGAGTGTTACCAGGCTTGAGTGCCATAGGTCATCACAGCTCACAGCAACCTCCAACTCCTGAGCTCAAGCTCCTGCCTCAGCCTCCCGAGTAGCTGGGACTACGTCCGGCTAGTTTTTCTATTTTCAATAGAGACAGAGTCTCGCTTCACTCAGGCTAGAAAAGAACTTTTTAGCAGAAAATAGATTTGTTTCCCAAACAGGTGTAGAAAATTAAGATATTGGAGTCCAGAAGAAAAAGTGAAAATATATTTCTTCATTTTCAAGAATGTACTTTTTCTCAGAATTCATATAGCTTCAAGATAAATGTTTACTAAGAATTTGCTAAAATATTTGCCAAAAATAAAGAAATATAGGCTATAATATCTACAATGACCATCTAAAAACAGCACAGACTAGGGTAGAAATAGGTTGCCCATGCCATTAACCACATGCTACTTAAAACAGGCATACTGAGCTTTGAGAAATCTGCTTTGTTCTATAACTGGCATTTTTGAAACTCCTCAGAGACAATCTGCAGATAGCCTCTCAGAACTTGACCAATAGAAAAATTTCTCTAACAGTGATTATGAAATATTTTCCATAAACAGAACTTTGGCATCTCTAGTACACTGCAAACAGCTGGTAAAATCTGCCATAATTTTTAGAACGTCATCATAAAGGCAAACCTAAGGTTCTAATCTCTCAATGTCACTGGCATATTCTTATGGCCTCTCCTACCATGAGCCGCCAGTGATGATGCTGAGTAATGAAAGAACGTTCCTTTCAGAGCAGCCAATTCTCAGAAGCATTAGTTTCCTTTCATATTCCATTTTCATTCCAGGAATGGGCAATGCAAAAAGTAAGACGTTTCATGTCACTTCAGGATAATGTCATGTAATTTTAGGGTAATAAAGAATTCATAAATGATCTGATAGGGGAAAGTTCATTTTCGTTCTCCCCAGAGAGTTTTATCTCTTTAGATGTGACCTTGTATAATTAAATATATTTCAAATATCCAGAGAAAATGGCGGCTAAGCAGACAATGGAATTCTTCATCTTAATGGTGGACTGAAATAAAGTGAAATTAAATTATATGAAACAGTTGAATGTAATAGAAGATGATAAAAGGTTCCCCTGAAATTCCTTCTATCTGATCTGATTCATTAGCATTTTACAGGAGGAGGATTATATTGTGTGCGATGTAACTTGATTTTAAAACTAGCCCTTCATTTCATTACTTCCTCCCCCAAGAGGACTTAAAGGAAGCGTCTCAGAGACTTATTTGTAAATGTTACTTTAATTCAGATAATTTCTAGATGCAGTCAGACTCCACATAGAGAATGATTCCTTTTCAAATAAAACAGAATTTTGCAGTAAAGAAAAATTTCAAATCTTTATATCACAACTGAAATGTTGATTAACTGTATTAATAAGATAATTAAAACCATAGCTGATGTGTTTGTTAGAAGAAAACCATTCAGAGAAACATCAAGTGAATCACATCAGAATTATTTTTCCTAATAGCAGTGATCATTTAGAAGGCACAAGTGTAATTTTATCAGGGTATTTTCATACTTGTATCCTCTTAGCTTGTGATCATCTTTACAGATTTATTTTTTTTCTTCCATTTCTCTGGTTGCTAGAGACAAATATGTGTGTTCTGCTGTAATCAGTTTAAATGGGAGGAGGAGGATTTCAATTTAATTTTGATTTATTTACTAAATAATTTGTCATTTAAAAGCTATTTTCTTAATTCATTATATTACTTAGCCTTTCTTATGTTGATCTATAATACATGCACATAAAAGCATAAATACTTTGTTTTGTGTGTAGCTAAATAATTGACATAGTCTTACAAACCCAGTGTCCACACAGCCACCAGCTATACGGTCATGGAAATGAATACCGAGGCAGCTCCAACACCTCTCTGGACTGCTCCTGATATCCAAGCGCTCCCTCTCATCATAAGGTGAGCACTGTTCTGATAACCAAGGTAGTTTTGTGTTTAGTTATAATTTCAACACCTAAGCACACATGTCTAAACAACCTCTGGGTTGGATTTAGACAAATAGAATTATAGACTACTTTGGTTCAGCATTATGTTGAGGCACCCATGAAGTGCTTTATTTCATTCATTTTCATAGCTGTGAAATGTTCCATTATGGGAATATAAATAAATCATGATGTATCAACCCACACTACTGGTCAGCAGCACCCTTAGCCAGGGCTAAGTTTCTGCTTAGATCTATGTGCTTTAAATGACACCACTCTGATTTTCTCCAAGTTATACACAGAAAATGGGGGGACCAAAGTAAAAAAAACAGCAAAAAAATATACACATACCTACACACACACATACACACACTTTTTTGCTGGGGAACAGAGTCTTACTTTGTCACCCTGCGTAGAGTGCTGTGGCGTCATCATAGCTCACAGCAACCTCAGACTCCTGGGCTCAAGCGATCCGTCTCAGCCTCTAAAGTAGCTGGGACTACAGGCACCATCACCACACCCACCTAATTTTTCTATTTTTAGTGGAGACCTGCTCAGGCTGATCTTCAACTCTTGAGTTCAGGCATTCTACCCACCTTGGCCTCCCAGAGTGCTGGAGTTACAGGCATGAGCCACTGTGCCCAGTCTAGAATATATATATTTTTAACACTGCATCTGTTAGTCAGAATTCTGAAATGCCCATTGCACTGGAGACCCTCTCTTTATGTTCTCAATGTCTTTTTAAATTTTGTGCATAGAGATTTTACACTTTCTTGCTGGATTTGGTGATATTGTAAATGGCATGGTTTTAATTTTTCTTTCTTTCTTTTTTTTTTTATTGTTGGAGATTCATTGAGGGTACAAGAAAGCAGGTCCTAATTGCATTTGTCAGGTAAAGTCCCTCTTACAATTGTGTCTTGTCCCCAAAAGGTGTGGCACATACCAAGGTCCCACCCCCCTCCCTCCCTCCCTCTCTCTGCTCTTCCTTTCCTCCACCCCCACTGTGTCCTTAATTATCATTAATTGTCCTCATATCAAAATTGAGTACATAGGATTCAT